>PVJA010004041.1:45509-89387 GCA_004027025.1 Myocastor coypus | reverse complement strand
GAGTACAGTGTGTGGGCATGACCCACCTCCCTATTGATGTTGCTTAGAAAAAAAAAAAAAGGAAAGAATATATTTCTCTTTGGACTAAGAGGAAGCAGATACATACACAGTCAAAGGTTTTGCAACTGCAGTGGGCCACCAGTGAAGTTTGTGATGTTGGAGGCTATTGAATCTAAGCCTCCTAAAGCTCATCTCACCATCCATCCTTTACCTTTTAGCCTGAGTTTCTTTATCAGTTATGTGTGTTTGTTGCATACAGCATATTGTTAGATATTGCTTCCCTATGCACTCTACCTGTCTATTTCTTTTAATTGGAGAACTGAGTCCGTTTACATAGATGGTTATAATCGAAATTTTTTGGCTTATCATTTACATCTCTTTTACTTACTGCTGTGTACTCCTTTTTCTCCTGTTTAATTGGTTGTCCTTTTTTGTTTGTTTTTTTCTGGTCTCATTTGCAGAGTTCAGGTCATTGTGATCACTCTCTAAATTTTTTTTAGTTGTTTGTTTAGGGTTGGCTTTGACATCCTGAAATTCTTTAGTTGCTCCTTGTCATGGAAGCATTTCACTTTTCCCTCATTCTTGAAAGAGAGTTTTACAGGCTATAGCAGTCTGGGCTGGAATTTGTTTTCATGGAGGATTTGAAACACTCTGCTCCATGCTCTTCTTGCCTTCATAGTTTGTGAAGAGCAATCTGATGTTATTCGGATGGGTTTTCCTTTAAATGTGATTTATTTCTTTTCTCTAGCAGTTTTTAGTGTATTATTCTGCTGGATTTCTAGGTTCTTGACTATTATATGTCTGGATGTGTTTTTAGTTGGGTTGATGTTATTTGGAGTTACATATGCTTCAGTTACCTCAATGTCTGGTTGTTTTCTCATATTTCGGAAGCTTTTTGCTATTACTTATGCCCATATTCTTTTTTAGATCATTTGTATTGACTCCTTTCTTGTTGATTCCTATTAATCTCACAGAATTCACTTTTGCATTGTCTTGCAGATGTTGATTTATTTTTTCCTGCATCCTGAGTGTTTTTTTTTTTTTTTTTTTCTTTTTGAGACAGGGTCTCTCTATGCATTTCAGGCTGGCCTTGAGCTCACTTTGTAGCCCAGGCTTGTCTCAAACTCACACCAATCCTCCTGCCTCAGCCTCCCGAGTGCTGGGATTACAGGCTTGTGCCACCACGCCCAGCTATCCTGAGTGTTTTTAAGAGATTCTTTCTTATCTTTTCACTAGCTCTGACGGCATCTTCAAAGTCTGAAACTTCATTTTCGTTCATATGGTGTTGCCAGGTTGTGACTGGGATTTTATCTTCTTTATACCTCTTTGAAACAGTTTCATGTGATCTCTTTCTTTGCTATATTGCTTATTCAAGGATTCCATCATCTTTCTGTTTTCCTCTAATTTTTTATCAATGTCTTCTTTAGAGACATTTATTGAGTGTTTCATTATAGTTATCCTTTCTTTTTCTACTTTAGTGATTATTTTCCGTCTCATTTCCTCTCTACCTTTCTGCAGTTGTTCCTTTATTTCAGACGCTATTAATTTATTGATGTCTTTTTTTTAATTCAGAGGTTATCTGCAACCCGGATTTCTATATACGTTTCTGCACTTGTTTGTTTACTTTAGATGCTACTAATTAAGAGATTTTGGCTGCATGATTCCCGTTTTCTTGTATGGTAGTGTCTCCTGTATTTGTTCCAGTTGGGCTCAGGACCTTAGATTATATTTTACTCCTTGTGTGTATCATTTTATATAGCAGTGATCTCTGAACTTTGGTGCAAAACTTTGTTGAACTTATGCCCTTAGTGCCTCCTGAAGTTTGGGTCTGGATCTACCAAGTTTGCTCTTGTCCGGATGTGCCTGGCTGGGTCTGGCTGCTGTCCTCAGCTTCTTCCTGAGTGCAGCTTTTGGATGAGAACCTACTGTGCTCCTCCAGCAAGATGCTCAGCTCCTGGGTTAGTTGGTAGCGTCTGACCCCCAGCCTCTCTCCAGGGAATTTTGCTGCAGGGCTTTACAGAAGATGCTGGAGCTGGGTTCTCGGTGACTTGGTAGAAGTTCCAATGATGCAGGGGTGCAGGCATAGTGTTGTGCCTACGTTCCCATCAGTCACGAGCTGGGGGCAATGGCCAAGTTCTGATGGATGTGCAGGAGCCACAGGTTGAGGGGACCTACCTGTGTGCCCACTGGTTGGTTGGTCGGTCCCATTCTCAATCTCTGCATGAGATATTCTTAAATATTTAAGGGACTTCTGAGGCTCAGTATGACTCTAGAAATTTCCTAATATATTCTTGGATAACACGGTTAACTTCCTACTTGCCCATAAGAATCCAACTGGTGTCTAGACCTGTCAGAGTCAGTTGAGTTCTCTGTTCCTGGGTTTCATTCAAACTAGCTGTAGAGTGCTGTCAGGATTTCAGAGGATGAACTGGGACTTACTTTTCTCCTTGTTGACATTATTTCTCTCTACATGTTTAAAAGAAATCTCCAGTAAAGCCAGCTGAGACTGCTAGAAGTGTATGCTTTTATTTTTTAAGTTTTTATTTATTATAATTTTATTTCAATTCTGTGTATCCTCTTGAGTCAGTTTTGGTGATCTTTGTCTTTATAGGACTTTATCCATTTCACCCAAGTTGTTTAATTTCTTTGCATAAATTATTTCAAATATGATTTTGTAATTTTAAAAAATTTTATAGGCTAGGTTATGACATGTCTTACTTCACCCATGTGATGAAATAAGTGAAATAAGATTCATCCAGTGATCTATTTCTCCTGTTTCTGTGTCTGTCCGTCCGTCCGTCTGTCTGTCTGTCTGCCTCTGCCTCTGCCTCTGCCTCTGCCTCTGCCTCTGCCTCTGCCTCTGCCTCTGCCTCCTGTGTGTTTTGTTTTAGTGAATCTTGTTCAATTGTTAATGACTTTTGGCCATTTTGGGTAACTTTCTACTTCATTTTGGATTGAATTTGTTCCTTATTTTCTAGGTTCCTAAGTAGGAAACTTGAGATGAGGTTAGTTAGTGACTTGAGCTCTTTTCCCTTCTCTCTTAAAGCCTTATAAATCTATAAATTCCTCTTTAAGTATTGCTTAGCTGAAAATGGATAAATTTATTGCTGATTATTTTTACTTCAGAAGATATAGTAGTTGTTTGTAAGCTGGGTTTGGCAGAGACTATCCAGATATTTATTCTGTTTGGACATTGGGTTTGAATATTTACTGCCCTGCCAAAGCTACAATCTTTAATGGCATATACACTGTTTCTTGGAATTCTGTTTTGTCCCAAACATTTGTCTTTGAGAGAAAGAAATTTCACAAAACCATTTCCCCAGTTGTCTGCCTATACTTACTCATGTTCTTCCTTACATTTATAGTTTTCTGTGACTTACTACTTTAGTTGTTTTCCATGAGCTGTTGACCCTAAAGCAAGGTGAAAAGCAAGGGGGAAATATTTGAAATAATGAAATGAACTGGAAATTAGAAGGCTTGGATATTGTTTCCAGCTTCACCTCTTATGTCCATACATGAAGTTTGGATGAAAAGAACGATGTGGTTTCAGCAAGTCACTTTTTGTATTATATTCTTTCCACTCACCTTTGTTTAATGCTATTCACTCTTCAAGCCTTGGCTTGGATATTTCTTTTTCCAAAATATTCTTGCCCTTAGTTAGAATTCCTCTCTTGTAACACTGTGTCTTCACCTTATTGTGGCAGTTACATACTTCAGTATATGTCCTGCTTATTTATACTTCATCTTACCTGAGGACAGGGTCCATCACCTTAGTTTTTAGTGTATCTAGTACCCAGAAAAACTGGTTACTTTTGTTAAATAAAAACAATTCATAAAATTTAGTTTTAATCTTGTGTATATATTTTCACTTAGAAATTGTAAATTTATTTTTCACATTACTTCCTGAAATTTCCTTAGACAGACCTAGGGATATCTTGAGAGACAGTACCAAAAGTAAACTGCATATAGAAAGGGCAAATGAGCACACTGAAGGCTCACTTCACTAGCCTCTGTGTTTGGAATATTGCAGTTCCATTTGTTCCAAGTTCAACATGATTTTTCATAATTTTTACTTTTTGATAAAAGTATAATATCTTTTTCTTAAGTGATAAAATGAAAAAAATGTATGTTTATCTTACTGACCTCAGAAAATTAATGTGGTACTCTACTAGAGAAAATTTATTCATGTTTGGTGCTGGTGAGATAGCTCTGTGACACACGTGCCTGCCTGGCAAGTGCAAGGTCATGAGTTTGAACCTTGGTTCCCACCCTCCCCCCCACCAAAAAATAGAAAAGAAAATCTATTCATGTTTAAAATTGTATCAGACATGGCTTTATGTTTCAGGAGTAACATTAATGTTGTAGTGTGTTTTAGTATGAGCATAATAATGGAAAAAGAAAAAAAACTATAAGACAAAACTTCTGATAATATTTTCTATAGTTTGGATGTGAATATTGTTTAGAAGCCCATCTGTTAAAGTTTTGGTCTTCAATCTGTGGTGTTGGAAGGTGGTGGGATCTTTTTGAGGTGGGCTAACAAGATGTGTTAGTCATTGTGGACATAGGTTGGAGGGGATAATCAGGTAATATCTTTTCTCCTTTATTTTACTCCGGGATATTAGTGAATAGTTTGGCGTGGTTATTTACTTCTGTATTGATGTGCTACTTCATCCCAGGTCCAAAACAGTTGATCCAATTGATCATGGACGACAGCCTCCAAAACTGAATGCCAAAATAAAACTTCATTCTTTCTTGCCCCAGTACTGGGCATTTAGCTGAGGAACTCTGTATTGAGTTACATCAGCGGTTCTCAACCTGTGGGTCGCAACCCCGGCAGAGGTCAAATGACCAAAACACAGGGATCGCCTAAAGCCATTGGAAGATGTCATTTATTTGGAATTGTTGTTATATTTAACGCCATGCTATGCCATGGTGAAATGTTATTTATTGGAATTAGTAATAAATATTTCTCAACATATAATTAAATATTGTTTTGTGATTAATCATGTTTAAATTATGTTTGATTTGTAGCAATGAGAATACATAATGCATATCAGGTATTTACATTCTGAGTCATAACTGTAGCAAAATTACAGTTTTGAAGTAGCCACCAAAATTATTTTTTGGTTTGGTGTCACCACAACATGAGGAACTGTACTGCAGGGTCATGGCATTAGAAAGGTTGAAAACCATTGAGTTATGTACATAGCATTTTATTGATTTTCTTCCATAAATTTATTTTTATTTTGAGAAAGGGGCTAAGTTGCCAAGGCTGGGCTTGAAGTTGATCTCTTTCTTTCTTCCTTAGCCTCCCAGAGTGTGTGGATTACAGATATTTGGTAGCATACTCAGATAAACTCTTTTTTAAAAGTCAGTTATCAGTGCTGGGGAGATAGCGCAGTAGAATGAGCACTTGCCTGGCAAATGCAAGGTCCTGCCTGAGTTCAGTCCTCAGTCTGCCAAAAAAAAAAAAAAGAAATAAAAAAAAATACAGTGAAAGTCAATTGTCAATCATTGGAAAATGGCCAGCATAGTATTCTAGAGAGCTATAATTTTATACTTTAGACATAGAATTACCATATTCATATACATAGTCTTGAACCAACATCTTTTCCATTTCTTGACACTTAAATAATTTTAGAGAAAAGAAAACATTACATATTTGTGTATCATCTTAAATTTCTTTTGGTTTCTAGTATAGCATTAATGTAACATATTTTTATAACATGAAGAACATTTTTATTTGAAAATTACAAAAACATGTCAAAAATGACAGGATTTAATATGTATATATATTTATATATGGTATGAAACATATAACATGTATATTTATGAATATGTAGGTATATCTATATATCTATACATTTTTATGTATACATAGGTATATAGAGATACAGAGAGAATGTGATTATCCCTATTTTACTCATATTCTCCAATCCTAATTGCCTGAAATAGATACCATTTGCACTTTTGATATTAATATTGAAAATTTACAGATAAATTATATAGCAAACATATAAATGTAACATTTGTATACAGGTATATATTTAAACTTAATTTGGTAGTTTTAACTTACATCATTGTAAGTTCATGAACTTGTGATACTATAGTGTTGATAGTTTACTCAAAGTAAAATTGAGTAAAAGGTTATCATCTAAAATATTAAAGACAAATTCCTTATTTAAAAACTATGTTTCCTTCTTCTGAATTATCATTTTCCCAATATCTTCACCAATATATTAATTTTTTTTTTTTTTTTTTTTTTTTTGTGGTACTGCGGATTGAACTCAGGACCTTGTGCTTGCCAGGCAAGCACTTATTCTACTGAGCTATCTCCCCGGCCTTACCAATATATTATAAGTTTTAAAAAGTTCCAATATACCTGAAAAATGTCATCTCCACTTAGTTTGTAATTTTTTGATATTTAACAAGATTGAGCATTTGTTATTTGTGAATTTTATTAGTGTACTTCCTATGTATGTCCTTTCCACTATTTTGTATGTGTGTTGTTTATATTTTTAATATTGATTTGTAGACTTTGGGTTGTTAGAGGTATTGACATTTTTGTTAAATATTTGTCAAAAAATATATTTTCAATTCAACATTTATCTCTTTGATTTTATATTTTGTTTTCACATTTTTCATATTTATTTTGTCAAGTGTCTAAGATTTTCACATGTATTTTCTTATGTCTTTGAAAATCTGAAGGTAAGAATTACTATCCTCATTCTATACATACGTTATCTGTCATTCACATAGCTTTCATGACTTGCCCAAGGGGGAAAGATTTACATTTTAGCTTGTATTGCTAAAAAAATGCACACTTTAACAAGGGAAAGTATAGATTATAACTGAGTTATCAAAGAAGACATTGAACAAAGAATGCTTACTGTCACACTTCCTACTTTTCAGACTGATTGTGAGAGCCCAGACATTGGTCAGCAGTCTTTAAGAACACTGCGTTTACATTACCAGTTGTAGATTTGCAATGGCCTTGCAGTAGCACTGTTGATGTATAGTGTTTAAACTCCTTTGACTTGGATTTGATACCCTCTTTGCTTCCTTGCTGCTCCTTGCCATCTTTCCTTTATGAATCTTGGCTCAGATCTCAGATATTAATTTTGCTTACCTCATGACTTCTGGCTTTAACCATTGACTATGACTTTGGACAGATTATGGGTTGAAATACCAATGGATCACCTGGTTCCAGATATGAGATTTTGACCCCGGTTGAAGGCCATGGTGCTGATGCTGGTACCTTAAGACTTTGGATGACTGTATGATAGAGAAATAGAGCACTGGGAAAAAGCCAACAGAAAAATGAAGCAAAATAAAATAAAATGGCCTCACAATGTTCAATGAAAATATTTACCTACCTGATGCCAAATATCTGTAAGCAAGTAGAAGTTTGGAAAAGTAGTACATTTCATAACTCTTTTTTATTACTAATTATGGGCAGCTATGTACTTAGCATAGATTGAAGTCCTACAGATTTTTGCTAAGCATTCCGACATCTAGAACTATAGAGAAGTAGGGAGACTACAAGGAATTAACCTGTATCTGAGGTCTAGGAAGCAAATACAGACCTATATAAGGAAGTTACCATCAAATTGTTGGAAAAGCAAGATACAAGACATTGTGTATGATCTAATACTACTACTGTAAAACAAAGCACTATCCTAGAATATTATATTGGTTAAGATTCAAACTAAGGAGTAAAACCCAACTCTGATTTTTTTTCAGAAGCAGGGATTGAACTCAGGCCGTTGCTCTTGCCAGGCAAGCGATTATTCTACTGAGCTATCTCCCCTGCCCCCCCCACTGAATTATTGAGTGGGAAAATATCTTTAGGGGGAAACTGACAGATATCATGGAGCCATTTCTTTTCCTAACCATTACCTTACCCATATTTCCTGTACCCTGGCCATGTCCCCACCACCATAAGTTTACTATAGGAATAAGTACTCAACTCTATCCCCTTCCAACTTTAGTGAAAAACTCAAAATTTCCTCCATTTCTCTTAACAGATGGGAATTCTTCTGTTCACTTATTAACAAACACTTTTTAAAAGTACTTTACATAGAATATCTTATTTAATCCTTACAAAAAGCCTATTTTCAGACAGGAAACATAAGTCCCTGAGCAAGTTAATTCCTCAAGTTCAGACATTTGGGCCAACAAGGGGCCTCCAACATTTATACTCTCAACCTTCTTAACAATTGTGGTGTGCTCTCTCTCTCTTAGACAACCATTTTTTAGTGTTTATTATATTTTGAACCCATACTAGATACTTTATTCTTAAAATATTATTATCAATGTCCTTTGTAGAAGGTACTGTTGTTATCTGCATTATATGGTTGTAAAACATGAGGTGTAAAGAGGTAAAATAACATTCTTAAGGCCATTTAGTCATTGGAGTGCTGGAATTTGAGTACAGATCTATCAGATATCAGAAATTATGTTAAGTGTTCTGTGATGATTTAAAGAAACTCAATTACTTTTACTGTCATAGGTAAACTTACAATTTTTTTTTTTTTTTTTTTTTTTGTCTTTTTTTGAGACAGGGTCTCGCTGTGCAGTTCAGGCTGGTCTTGAGCTCACTTTTGTAGCCCAGGCTGGTCTGGAACCTGCACCAATCCTCCTGCCTCAGCCTCCCGAGTGCTGGGATTACAGGTATGCGCCACCACACCCGGCTAAACTTACAATTATTGGCAACTTTTAGAAATTTCTGAGAGACTAATGGAAAGCAATGCGTTATGTGAGGACTTGTAGGGGAGGCAGGGTGTTGCACTGCACAACATGTCAGGCCATCTAGGAGACAACACAGTAGGGTGAGAGATCTAGACAGAGTATGAACCTATTATGTGGCCTTGTATAAAGTAGTTACACCCTCTACATTAAAAATTTACCTGTTTATGTGGAGCTAAGTGATCTCAAAGGAGCTTTGATTCTAATGCTCACTAGTAATTGTCAAAGATTGATCACATAGAGACAGTATCGTGTCTTGGAGTTTGATTTTACCTAACTAATCTAATAGATATTGTTTTCCAATTTTATGGATTTCTTTTGCCATGACAAGCAGCTTTTCTTTTTGCTCAGATTTCCTCTGCTGTCCCTATTCTTCTTCTAGTGCTGCATATCATACTTTTTTTTTTTTTTTTGCCTTTTTGAGACAGGGTCTCGCTATGCAGTTGAGGCTGGTCCTGAGCTCACTTTTGTAGCCCAGGCTGGTCTCAAACTCTCACCAATCCTCCTGCCTCAGCCTCCCGAGTGCTGGGATTACAGGCGTGCGCCACCACACCTGGCTCATACTTTCAAAATCTGTATTTCTTCTCTGCAATTCTCTCTGCATATGACTATGCTGTTCTTTAAAGTGCAGCACTGTTCCACAACCTTGATTGTCATCTGTACCTGGCACTATATAATTAGTTACTTTGATTCTTTATTGTTAGATATTTTTAAAAAATCTGTAGAATTTTAAATATTACATAATAAATTTTTAATACACACTTAACTTTACACATAAGGGGGAGAGAAGAAAGGGAAAGGAGACAGAAAAGGGAATAAGCATATATTTTGTACATGTATCAAATCCCCACATTTTGTGTTAGAAACATATAGTAAAAAGGAAGTGATCTGAAAAGTTATATATCACCTGATATGTTTTCCAACATGATTTTTTATGCCTATGCTGTCAGTCTATCTTGTCTTCTCTTGTCTTTCGTAGTTTACTGTCTTTGTAAACTTTTCTTCTTTTTAGGAATGATCACCTTTTATTCATAGTGTTTTTTTCTTATTCTTTTTTTGGGACAGGTCATGCAATTCTTGCTTTTCTAGCATCACCTAATTTCATTCTTATTAAGAAGAAACAAGAATAAAACTTTTTCACTTTGGGAAGATTTAGAAATTTTTTCAAATAATATACCTAAGCTTTCATTTTTATTACATTGCCTTAGGATCCTATATTACTATAATTTTTCATATATGTTGAATTAGGTGAAATATTTGTGCTTATGATATTACTTTTTATTTATCTCTTATTCCTTCACAGATGATGGCACGTGTTTTCAGGACAGGACATAACAGCAATTCCTTATTTGGTACCTTTTTATCTAGGTATGATCCCTTCAGTGAAACTCTTTGGAAAGGTTTTATAAAAACTTGTAGCCATTAATTTTAAACTACTTTTCTGCATTGTTTCTTGCACTGAACTCTCATTCTCAAAAATTACACTTGTTGTTCCCAGAAAATTAGTCCACTAAATTAGAAGTGCTGACTCATTGGACTGGACATATTAGTGTTTTCATTAAAAAGAGAAAAGAAAGATACTAGTACCTATATTAACTGTTATCATCATCAAGGTACTAATATATTCTAAAAAATAAAAGTAAGTATATATACTAATATATAAAATATTTTTTTTCACTAGAAAACTTTCTTTTTGATACTAAGGAGTATAAAAGGGGATACATAAAAACTAAGTAGAAAATTTTTGCAGGTTCAAAAGTGGTTTTTTATTCTGATATGTATTTATTTAGACCTCAAGACATATTGAGTCTAAGAGTGAAAAGTTTAATATAATTCCTCACAGTATAATGCTTACTTACAAAAGAAAAATGCTACCATAAGCAATGTAACACATGAGACTCTTGCTGGAGCTCATTCTCCAGCAGTGGAAATGAAACTTGCATAAGGTCTTAATTGGTATAAAACAGAGTTTCCATAACTATCTCCCAAATATGCTCCCCTGACTGTTTTTGTATAGTCTGAAAGCTGACAACAATTTTAGCATTTTGAAATGGTTAGACCGGGGTATAGCTCAGTATCACAGCACTTACCTGGCAAGGACAAAGTCCCTCTTTTCATTGCAGTATAAAAAAAAATAAAATAAAAAGGGAAGAAAGAAGTGATTTACACAAATAAGAACAATATTTGGTGATTTCAAAAATCCAAATTTCTGTATGCATACATTAAAACATAGCTGTATTAATTCATTCTTTCTATCATCTATATATTTTTTTCAATAATGACTGAGATGTGTAGTTATAAGACAGTGTATGAGAAGAATGAGGGTGGGGAAAAGGAGAAAGGAAGGAAGAAAAAGGGAAAACAATACAAGTTATACTACTAATTTTTCTTAGTTCTTTGAAAAGAAAGATTTGTGGTGATACCATTTGGATAACTTTGTCTATAACTTGTACTCTGAGTAACTACTTCAAGAATAACAATATACAATATATTAACTATTTTATTCCATTATTTTGTGTTTGAAATCTCTTTCCAAGAAAAGAGACTGTATTCCCTACAAGCCTAAAATAATTGCTCCTAGCTTTTTGTGGGAAAAGGGATGAGATCAGAACCCAAGCAAACCAAGCCAAGCCAAGCCATGCCAAGCCAAATCAAATCACCGAAAACATAATGTGTGGGATAGAAAAGAAGGTTCCTGTTTCCTTTGATTTCTGTCCTTGTGCTTTCTTAGTAAATTTTATCCTTCTTTCTACTTCATGCATTGCCACCCAGCTCCACCTTGTAGTTATAAATACATAAATGTTTGTGAAAGAAAACTAATGTCCTTATTATGTGTTTTTTGTGATTCTCAATCTTCAATTACGTTTTCCTTTATTGTTTTAAATCTGAAGTTTAGATCATCTCAGAAAAAACCTGCAAGCCGGGCATCGTGGCTCACGCCTGTAATCCCAGCACTTGGGAGGCTGAGGCAGGAGGATTGATGTGAGTTCGAGACCAGCCTGGGCTACAAAAGTGAGCTCAAGGCCAGTCTGAACTGCATAGCAAGACCCTGTCTCAAAAAGACAAAAAAAAAAGAAAAAACCTGCAGATCTCAGTATGTAGGCTCTCCATTTGGCGACAGCTAAAGTAATACTAAGGCTAGTTGAGAAGACTGAGACTAAAACTGAAGCTTTGTTGGCTTGTATTGGAAAATTTGTACCAGATCTATAAGTTTGAGTGCCTTTTTGACCACTGTGCTGGGAATCTTATTTCATTCCACTGTAGAGAAACTTTTAGGAGTTAAATTTCAAACATTCAAATCACTATGAAGGAACAACACAAAACTAAAGGTTCAGTTCAGGGAAGCTGAAACTGATTCAAACAAGATTTCATTAACCAATATGGGGAGCATTTGAAGCTATTCTGAAGTGTACAGTCCTCTTTTTCTCATCTCCACTGGCACACTGAGAATCAGATCACCTGGGGAAAGCAGATTTAAAATATTCCAGATGGCGCGTGTGATGCTCCAGCTGTGGAGAATCTCCCCCAGTCAGGCAATCTGCCGCTCTGCCGGAACCCTCTAAGACTGTGTTGCCCATTTGTCATGCTTCTCCGATTGCAGCCTTCTGGATAGCTTCTCTTTGCCTTGCCTGACTCTTCCTTTCGAGTTTTTTATCATCCCTCTCCATGAGCTATTATACTAACATCTCCTCATTGGCTATAAATCCATACAAGAATCCTATATAAAATATAGTTTTGTGAAGGAAAAATTGGAAGACATCTGTTTTTTTTTACCCAAAAGATTCAGCGTTCACTTGTCTCATATGACGACATGACCGTTTGTGCATGTGTGAAAAAGAAAAGAAACAGGAAGAGGGAAAGGAAAGACTAACATGAGGCTGAGGGAAAAAGAATTTATGCATCTGTTTTTGGATCCAGCTGGACAAAATAAGTTCATCTATATGTCAACTTGGTTAAAATGTTGGTTTAATGTTGGGAAAGGTCAATCTTACTGACTTGAATGACGTTGGTGGGGCTACTGAGAGAGTGATTGCTTCTGAATTGGTCTTGGCTATTCTCTTGATGACAAGTTTTATCTGTAGTATTCCTAGCTTGTGTGGCAAGGTGTGAAAGGCTACATAGGTAGTTTTTGTTTTTCAGTGTACTCAAGCGGGTTTTTCTTGGAAGATGAGCAAGGTGTGGATATAAAAGGAAGGAGCCAGATGGCAGATGAAACTGCATGTTATTGATTGCCTACTTCCTTTGCTGTGAATATACATTTCCTAACCTGTACAAAAAAGTTAGGTGAAGTTTGGGACCCTCCACTTAATTAAATTATAGAATTTTTCACTTTAGCTATGTTAACTTCTCAAATGAGGTTTAGGTAAGTCATATGGACTACTTGCATTTTATTTGATGTAGTACTTGGTACTTTAAAAAATATAGGTATAAAATTAGATAAACTAGTAAGAGTTGAAATTTCTTTTAAAATATTGTCACTTTAGAAAATTGAAGTAAAATTTTAGTTATAGCAAGACAGAGCATCTTTAATGTATAATTTATTAGTTTTGATAAAATTATATAGCAAAGCCATCACCTTTTCAGTCAAGATTTAGAATATTTCCATCACCCAGAATGTCCTTTACTGTCTCTTCATCACTGTCTAAAGCCAAACAACAACTGTTCTTATTTCTGTCACCATTCACTATCTTTCTGTTATTGAACTTCATATTTTTTGATTGTGTCTGCCTTTGTAAGGGTAAAACAGTAATTCCAATATTTATCCTTTTTAATATGTGTATCAGTGATTCATTAAGTTTTTTTCAATTATTTTTCATAGTCTGAATATTGCACAATTTCTGTGTTCTTCATATTAATTTGTGCGTTGCATTAACTAGCAGGCAACTTTTAACAACCAGCTGAGTTGAATCAGTATGGTTCTGGGTGTGGAAGGCTCGCCCAAGGATTTTTGCCAAGAGCATTAAAGAACTGGAGGGGAAGATCATGTACTACTGATTCTCCTGGAGAAGCTTGTTGTGCTGGCTTTCTTGACATGAACCCAGCTGTTATCATCATCTGAGGAGCTTGGGTCCTTGCTGTCACTGAGGATGGCTGTGGTTTCTTTTTAGGGAAGCTCTGATAGCTTCCTGGCTCCAGTGCAGATCCCTCAGCCTTCTGGCACAGATCCTTCATCCCACTGGTGCAGACTTTCTAGCTTCCACCACATACATTTGGGCCTTCTTAATGCAGATCTTTGGCACAGATTTGCATGAGACATTGGCATGGACTCCAGGCTTCCCGCTGGTCTCATGGAGGCTACTGCCGTGGTTCTAGATCTATAGCTGAACTCATGCAGGACATTGCTATGGGATCCAGGCCCTCAACTGTATTCTTTAGGCCTCTGATGTATGGACAGATTATTTGTACACTTCTGAATTTGACTTTTAGGGTGACTATTATAAAATAATTCTATAAATTATGTGTCTTATATTAAATACATTCTCTTATAAATTCTAACTTTCAATTTTGTACAGTAAATTTTAACTATCATGAAGTCTAATTTATCAAAAGTTTCTTTCTTTTTTTTGGGGGGGGGTTTCCAGGACCAAACCCCAGATGTTCTACCACTTAGCTAAATCCCTAGCACCTATGAAAAATTCTTACTATTTGTGTTTCATTTAATAAACATTTGTTTACACTCAAGGCCATAAATGTTTATTCTCCCTTCTTTTTAAAAAGATATTTTGTGCCTTTGTTTACACTGAGATTTATGCTTCAGTTCACAATAAATACACTGAGATTTATGATTCAGATTAATTTTGTTGAGAAAGAATACTGTTCATTTTACAATATGTATATCTACTTTTTCCACAAACATTTGTTGAAAAGACTATTCTTTATTCTCTTAATTATGGTTGACAGTTTAGTCTACAGCTCTGTAGGTAGCTATCCTATAGGTAGCTATCCTGCCTCCCTCTTTCCCTTGTCTGTTTTTTGTAATGTCAGATTTTGCTGTCAGTTTTCATCAGGCTCATAAAATCAGGTAGTAACAGTCTTTTTTTTTTATTCTCAGTTGTGTCTTATTGATATTGTTTTCTATGAAAGTTAAAAGAATTAGCCTTTAAATTACTTACCTATTGTTGCATTTTTTCATACAAAATTAGTTTTTATAATACACATAGGACTTCAGATTTTGTTTCTTCTTGAGTTATCTTTGCTAAGCTGCTATATTTTTATTGAAGATCTTATTGATATAAAACTATTTTAATATGCCCTTCTGTCTCTTTAATATCTATAGAATCATTAGTGATATTTCTTTTATATTCTTGATCTTTTTATTTCTCACAATAATTTTTATTTATGTGAGATATTTACTTATTAGTCTTTTAAAAGAAGAGGTTTCTTTTATTCTCCATTTTTGTGAATTTCTAATTTGATTTTTATGTTCCTTTTCTTTATATTTACTTCAAATTTAATTTGTTTATTCTTTTCTGTTTGGTATAGATTCCGCTTCCTCTGGATATATACAAAGTATGGAAATTTTGGACCATAATATAATTTAACTTGTAAAATTTGGGAAATGTCCGTATTGGTTTTCATGTGACTGTATCAATTTAGCTTTTTACCCAAAGATGTTTAAGAGTTTCTTTTTCATTCTTTTGGTATTGTTATATATATTTGCACTAATGAATTTTACAGTCCTCTTTGGAGTGGCATGTACATAATACAGCTTATTTTTATTTTTAATTTCCTCCCCCACACTCCTCTTCTAGTTCCCCTCTCCACCTTTTCATTCTTATTGATATTACTGGTCTAAGTTGATGTTTATACATATAATGTACACATTTGCTCATGATAGTAAGGCTTTGCACATGGCATATCTTCACTCTATTATCCTTCCTCCTCCTCATCCCTTGCCTTTGGTCCCCTGAGCCCCTTTCTACTTGCCAGAAATCTATTCTCTTGTCTTGCCCTATCTTTCCTTGATTTTCCTTTTGGTTTGTACTTTGCCATGCTCAGATGCGAGACACCATATGGTATGCAAGTTTGTACCTTATTTATTTCACTCTCTACTCTATTTTCCAGGTGCATTCATTTACCTACAAATGTCTCAAGTTTGTCCTTTATAGCCAAGTAGTATTCAGTTATATATAGATAGCAAATTTTTTTATCCAAGCATTTGTTGATGGGGTAGATGGTCTGTTTTCAGGATCTAGCCATAAGGAATTGTACTGCCATAAACATTGGTATGTCTGTAGCGCTATAGTGTGATGTTTTAAGTTCTTTGGGGAAAAAACCTAGGGGGCAGATAGCTGAACCATATGGAAACTTATATTCTTGGAAGAATTTCCATAATGGTAGTACTTACTTACATTTCTAAGAACAATGTAGGAAGGTTTCTTTTTTATTGCATTCATGCTAACATTATGTATTGTCTGATTCCTTGATAACTGGCCTTCTTATTGGAGTAAGATGGAATCTTAGAATAATTTTAATTTGTATCTCTCAACTGGCCAGAATTGTTAACCATTTTTTCATATATTTACTTAATTTTATTTTATTTTTGTCTTTTTGAGACAGAGTCTCTCTATTCAGTCAAGGCTGGCCTTGAATTCACATTTGTAGCCCAGGCTGGTCTCGAATTCACACCAATCCTCCTGCCAAGTGCTGGGATTACAGGCGTGCACCACCATGACCTGCTTTTTTCATGTATTTGACCATTTGAATTTCTTCCCCTGTGAAATATCTGTTCATTTCATTTGTACGTTGATTTAGTGGGCCTTGAGGTTTAGATAGTTGAAAGTTTTTGAATTCTTCATATATTCTAGATGTTAGTTCTCTATCTGAGGAATAGCTAGAAATTTTTTTTTCTGTTTTGTAGGTTGTCTATTCAGTTTAATTGATTCTTTTGTTGTACAGAAGTTTTTAGTCTAATGTAATTCCATTTGCTGTGTCTTGCTGTTATTTCTTGTGCATTTGAGGCTATTTAGAAAATCCTTTCTTATACTTATGTCTTCAAGTGTTTTACCTATTTTGTCTTGCAGTAGGTTCAATGTTGTTACTTTAATGCTTAGATCTTTGATGTGTTTGATTTTAATTTAGTACAGAGTGGGAGATATCGGTCCAATTCACTCTGTAAACAAATAACCACTTTTCCCATCACCACTTGTTGTCTATCTTTCCTCCAATAAATGGTTTTGGGTCTTTTCTCAAAATCAAATAGCTGAAATGTGTCTGAGATTGTTTCTGTATCCTTTATTCTGACATATATATTTGTTCTCATATCATGCCATGTTTATCATGATTACTTTATATTACAGCTTTAAATCTGGTACTATAAGGTCTTCTGCTTTGTTCTTGTTGTGTCAAATTGTTTTTGTTATTTTGAATCTCTTCTAGTTTCATATTAACTTTAGGACTGTGTAAACTATGCTGTTATTAGTGTGATAGGAATTACACTGAATCTTTATAACAGTTGTGGAAATATAGCCATTTGACAATATTTATTCTCCCTGAACAGGAGCAGGAGACATCATTTCATTTTCTGATGTACCTGTCAATTGTGTTTTGTCTTGTGTGTGTGTGTGTGTGTGTGTGTCCTTTTGAGACAGGCTCTTGGTCTACAATTCAGGCTGACCTTGAGCTCATTTTGTAGCCCAGGCTAGTCTTGAGCTGCCAATGATTCTCCTGCCTCAGACTCGCAAATCCTGCGATTATAGGTGTGCACCACCACCTCTAGCTTCAATCTCCTTTTTCAGGAGGTTGTTGTAAAATTATTATAATTTTTTGTAGAGATTTTTTACTGCACTTTTTGGGCTAATTTTTTAGATATTTAACTTTTCTTGAAGTTTCTGTAAATGGTATTATTTTCATAATTTTCTTCCCTTTGGATTCATTACTGATAATGCTAATGATTTTTATGTTGATCTCATATGTTACTATTTTAGTGAAGCTGATTATTAATTCTAAGAGGTTTTTTTGATGGAGTTCTTTGGGACCTCTGCGTAGAGTATCACATCTTCTGAGAATAATGATAATTGAATTCTTACTTTCCCATATATAGTCCTTTGCCTGAATGCTCAAAAGCAATATTTAATAGAAATGATGATAATAGACGTCCTTGTTTTATTTTGGATTTTATGGGGAATTATTTTAGTCTTCCCCTTTAATGTGGTGGTGGCTGTTGGTTTGACATAAATATGTATTATGACATTTAGGTGAGGTCTTCTATAACTGTTTTCTTTACAGTTCTCAATTATGAAAGCATGTTAAATTTTGTGAGAACTTTTTTTGTGCATCCATCATTATTGATATCTAGTTTTTACTTTGCTTCTGTTTATGTGATGTATCACATTATTGATTTACATGTTTTGAACCATCCTTATATCACTGAATGAAACATAGTTTGTCATGATGTAGACTTTTGGTGACATGCTATTTTGTTGAGGACTTTTGGCTCTCTGTTCATTGAAGAGATTGTCTATAGTTTTGAATTTTATACAGTTTTTGAATCAGGATGATTTTTCTATAAATAAATTTCTGATATTTCCATCTCTTTTAATTTCTTTGAAGAGCTTGAGGAGCATTGGTGATATAATATCTTTTTCTTCTTTGTTTATTTATTTATTTTTGTGTGTGTGGTTGGCTCAGCCTACCCCAGGTGCAGGGCTGGTGCTGCATGTGGTGCCAGAGATTGAACTGTAGTCCCTGCACTCTTTGTCTGAGCTTGCCAGAGCAGTCACTTTAGACTGCTGATCTATCTCACTGGCCTAGTGATATAATATCCTTAAAGGTCTTGTATAATTTAGCAGTGAATTCATCAGGTCCTGGGCTTTTTTTTAGGATTTAAGTTCTGTCTTTTGTTATCTTACCTTTTTTATTTCTAATTGCATTAATGTGAGTTTTCTTTCTTTTGTAAAGTCTGGTTAAGGGCTTATCTATATTATTTACTTTTTCAAAGGACTAGTTCTTTTGATTTTTTTTTTAGCTTTTTAGTCTTAATTTCATTGCTTTCTGCTCTCCTCTTTATAATTTTCCTTCTTAATTTCAACTTTGGCCTAGATTGCTATTTTTTCTTGAATACCTTAAGATTTATCCTAAGGTTATATTTGAGTTTGCTCTGTTTTCCTAATGTGTGCATTGACTGTAAAGAATTTTCCTCTTAGAACTAGTGCGACCTTGTATTTTGCTTTTCTCTGCCTTTGTAATCTCTTGCTGTGCCTTAGGAGAGTTGGAAGACCTTGGGGATCTTCTCTTGCCTTATGTTTTCATTCTGTTATGTGTATGTGTCAGTTTTATATTTATTTTTGTATAACTTTCTCTTTTTTCATCTGTTATGGCAGATATTGTTGGTTAAAGTCACCCCATGAAATCTTTTCAGTTTTTTATGTTCAATGATTATATTTACTCCTTCTGGTATGTAAGTGATTTGGTCTCTATCCCTATGTTTTGTGGAGAGTTCTTTCTTTTTTTGTACAGGGTCTCACAAGGCAGCTTGGATTTGTTCCCCTCATGCTTTATGATTCAATTAATTTTGATAGTGGTATGGCTTCAAGTACTACTTAATTTTTGTGCTTTCAATATGAATTTTTGCATGTGGTTACTATATGGCTCATTTAAAATGTATTATATTTATTTATTTATTTTTTTGTCTTTTTGAGACAGGGTCTCGCTATGCAGTTGAGGCTGGCGTTGAGCTCACTTTTGTAGCCCAGGCTGGTCTCGAACTCACACCAATCCTCCTGCCTCAGCCTCCCGAGTGCTGGGATTACAGGCGTGAGCCACCATATATTTATTACTTTCTATTTCAAGATAATTATGTAACTATATGTAATTACTCTATTTTTTCTGTGCTTCACTATTTGATGTCAAACTTGGTAATTTATTTTACAATTTTTTTTAGCCATTTTTTCCGTATATTTTGACCTTCATGCTAGTAGCAGAATTGCCTCATCTCTCATCATTAGATTCCAGAGTATTTTTAAGGTGATATTTTATTACCTATACCATTGAGTTTTATATTTTTGTATATCATATATATATATGTATATATATGTATATATATATATATATATATATATGTTAGCTTTATCACTAATATTTTATTGCAGTTGTTTTGTCGTAATTTCCTCTATTCCTTTGCCATTCCATTTTGGGCAGGATAATTATGAAGAAATTTGTTATTCCAATTTTTGTAATTGGAAAATTAGAGTCAAGGCCACTGATACAACTTGATCAAGGTTATTCATAAGAAGATGGCAGAGTTAGGACTGAACTCTGATAGCCTGATTGTTCTGGCCTCTTTTTAACCATCAAGCAGTTCTATCTCTGCTGGAAAGGAAAAGGGAAAGACATAGTTAAGGTCAGAGGGAGCAGGGTGTAATCAGTGTGAAGATTGTCTGATTCTTAAGCTCTCACTCCTTCCCTTCCATTGAGCCATAAAAACAGTTTACCTTCTAATGATTCAGGCTTTTCTCATTCCTCAGTGATAAGTAGGCTTTGGACTTTATAACCCACTCCAAATCTCAGGAAAGTTGATTAACTGAGCATATTTTTTTTTAGTATATAATAAATACACTAAGATACACTCATGTGTTATCTCTTGATCATGTCTGCTTTCCCTTGTCCTCGTCCCCTTCTCATCTTGCCCTGTCTCAGCTACCTTGCCCATTTTCATAAAGTCCATGTTCCTGTTTCCTATAACCTACCTTTTATTTGTACTTTGGATTATATTATGGAATTCTTAAAAGATTCTATATTCTATATTGTTATTTTAATATATAGTTTCAGAGGGCTGGAGAGATAGCTCAGTAGAGTGCTTGCCTGGCAAATGCAAGTGCCTGAGTTCAATCCCTGGTTTAAAGAAAAAAAGATATAGTTTACTCGCTTTAGAAATTTCTGTAAGACAGTGCTTTTCATGAAGAACTCCCTTAATTTTTGTTTTTGCAGGAAAGTGTTCATATTTCTTCATTTATGAACCACAGTTTTGCTTGATATTTTAGTGTTAGATTTTTCTTTTTTTTCAGCATTATAAATATATCATTCTCCTCTTTTTTGGCCTGCACAGGTTAACTGAGAATTACAGGGTTTATCATAATAAAATTCCCTTTAATGTGATATATATCTTATTTGTTGTTACTTTTAGAATTTTCTTTTCTTATGTATTTAGTACAGGTCCTCCATGGTTTCACTACACAGATTGGATTTGTAGTGTTCCTCCTATTTTCAGCCTGCCAAGTCTGTGATTACAGGTGTGTGCCACCACACCTGGACTCGTTTTCAGGTTCAGTGTGCCTGGGGAGTGGGGCCACTGTCGTATATGGTGCTGGGGATTGGACCCTGGTCTCTGCACTTGCCTAAGCAGCTTAGATTTTCATTGTTTACACTAAGCTGTAATTCTGTGATATAGGCTGTGTTCTGCTGTTTTCTGAGAGAAGCAACTAACCTCTTTCATATGGTAGAGCTGCTTTTTGAGTACTTAAAATCACCTCTGAATTGTTAAGGCCACAAATGTTTTCACTGGCCAGATAGCACTGCTACTTCAGTTCTTCATTTAGACAGTTGCAGGAAGGACACTAAGATTAGGCAGAGTTGCTGCGTAGGACTTAGGACCAATGGAAACAGGTGCTTTCTCCTTCTCTTCCTCTTCCTCCTCCTCCTCCTCCTCCTCTTCCTCCTCCTCCTCCTTTCTTCCTCTTCCTCTTTCTCATTTCTCCTTTTTGCCTCCTCTTCTTTCCTCCTCCTCTTTCTTTTCTTCTTCTTTCGTCAGAATTTTCTACAAGGTCTTCAGGGTCTCACTTCTACATCAGACTCATAGTGATCTGCCTGTTTACAGTCTCCCAAGAGCTAGGATTATAGGCATGCGCCACCACACCCAGTCTCAATTGCCATGTCAGTGTGCCCCAGGGATGGAGCCAGTGAACCTCTTGCCCCTGCACCTGCTTGCAGGCACCTTAATCTGCTGAGATATTTGGCCAGCCCAGGTTCTATCTTCTGCTTGAAATTTACCTCCCTATTTGCACAAGAGAGCAGTCTTATGGTAGATTTTAGGGTTGAACTTAACTTATTTTAAACTCTTGGCTCTGGCTAAACCTGCTGCTACTGTGCTGAAATATTCTAAGGTGATTGACTCCATTCCTTGATGAAGTGAAGTAGAAACTCCTGAATGTGTCACAAATATCTTCTCTTCTTTGCCAAACTGCACTCTGATAGACATCTTTTCCTCTACATGACAGTTAGCAGGAATTTAAAGCTGACTCCGGCACCTGGCAGTCTAGGGATTCAAGCCAGTTAGCTAGAATCGCCTACATGTTTTGATGAGATATGTTGTTGGTGATTAAATCTGATTAGGAGACACTGCAAGCAGGTACACAGAGCTACCATCCAGATTTGCATGGTGGTCATTGAAGTCTCCCCTCCCCGACCTCATGTTTTACTTCACTCCAGTTGGCCTACACATGGGTCTATTTTTTTTTTTTTCTTTTTTGTCTGTTCCTTGTGAGGTGAGATCAGATTGAATTCCCTGAGAATTGTGTCAGAATGCTAAAAAAAAAAGTTGGATTTCTGCCCAGATTCTTTATGCTCATTTTAGAAACTGTAAGCCTTGGGGAATCCTGTAGAAATGATAGCACAATGACTTAAGGGAGGTGATTGAGCTGTTTCTTTTACTCTTGTAATGGGTCTTTATTCTTTTTTCAGGGGACATGCAGGTGTCTCAAGTTTATTCTCACATATAAGAGTTTTCAAGAAGGTATTTATTTCTGTGGATAGTCATGAACTGAAGTTTTTTGAGGCTAGAGAAGCCTAGTGTGGCCTAATCCATCATCTTCTTGATGACATACTTCCAGTTTTGATTTTTGAAATATATCTATATATATATATATGTTTTGATTTTTGAAATATATATATATATATATATATATATGCATGCCTATACATGTACATGTGTGTAATTGCTCACTGTTAAAAAATAGGAAATTTATTCAGTTTCTTAAATCTGTTTCTCAATAATTTTTTATTCTTTCCATCCAAGGACATGAAAAGTCTCAGACAGCTATTAACACCTATTTGAAACTTATAAGTTATATATCAAAAGCAAGGGAGAAATAACATTAGTGTTACTAAAACATTTGTGTTCTAGCAGAGAAGTCGAAACCCAGGGTGAGAACAATCTTGGTGTCAGATGATGAGTCTTAATGAAGATGGGATTGTTAGTTTTGCAGTACTTTTATTTATACTTTTATTTCCATCGTCATTACATAGTATTTAGTGCTCTCAGTAGTTCTACTGATAAGCAATTTTTTTTTGGCAAATACTATTACTTTTCTGTAAGATAAACGCAATGTTAGGAAAATATGGAAATGGAATTACTATACAAATTATTGTTTCATTGAGGATTTTTACTAAGTTTTAAAGAGACTGTCTATATATAAACCCTTATAAAACAACCAGTTTGTACTTTGAAGTTGTCAAGTTTACCTCCGCAAATATTGATATGGCTATATAAAATAGCAGTGTGTAAGAGAATTTCACATATATTCATCTTGTGTTATCATCAAGATGTGTAGTTGTGTATTATGTTAATGTGTGTAAGGGTATCATTTAGCCTCACTTTAGAGAGAAATTTAACCAAAACTTTAAAAATAAACATTGTATGTTTCTTAACAATAGACAATAATAGCAATTAAATGCTATGAAATATCTTATTCAAATCTTGAAATGTATTTTAATATTTTAAAATTTTTAAAGAGAAAAAATAATAGAAACTACAGAATTTCCAAACAAGATGGTAGAAAATTAACAATAGCTATTATATTTCATGCTGTTATCTTCAAAGTAGTTGGTCAGATTACCAGATATAAGCATGCAAAATTGGTCAAACAATACAAATAAGTGTTAACTGTTCCTTTTAATAAATAGAAATAAATAGTACAAGTATTTTACCTATCATATATATTTATATCTCTATTGCTCTATTTCTCTGTCTGTCTCTCTGCCTGCCTGCTTGCCTGTCCGTCTGTCTATGCCTTCCTTTTCTCCTTTCATCCATCCCAGTTACCACTTCTGTTTGAGCAGTTTCTTTCCCTTTTACAATGTCTATTACACTTTTTGAATATTTGCTCTTTTAAGTTCCTTACTCTAGTGAGACAATATAATTTTTACACATGATAGTCTGATTTATTTCCTTAAGTATAATCCCTAGTTGAATCCATTTACTGATGAAGTCTTAAGTTTATCTTTGTAGCTGAGTAATACCCCATTACATAAAAACATAAACTGAAAGAAAGACAACTTGGTTTCTTAGAAAATGTTTATAATCACACTTAAATATCTAAGCTAGCCAGCCAAATAGCACAGCAGATTAAAATGCCTGTTTAGGCAGACACAGGGGCCTGAGGTTTGATACCCAGGCCTGCTATGCTAACCCCACTCCAGGGGCACACTGAGATGGTGATGGAGACTAGGTGTAACTATGCTCATAATTCCAGTGCTAGGGAGGCTGTAAAAGAGAGGATCACTACGAGTCCAATCTACATCCAGTCTACGTAGTGAGATCCTGTACACCCTGTAGACTCTGCCCTAAATAAAAAAAAAAAAAAACAAAACAAAAAAAACAATTCAAGCAATCATATTTATTTTCCATTTAATATTTATAATTGTCAGTTGTCTTACTTTTGGTATTATAGAGATGAATTCACTTTGTTTCTTTTACTTGCTTTGATGATTTTAAACTAATTTTGTCTATAGGGAAGTTTTACTAATTCTCATTAAAGTAGATGTGGATAGATCAACTTACTATAGTCCTTAACAGGAAAACTGTTATTTCTTCCCAAGCACTTTACACTTCATCTTTTATTAACAGCAGAAGCAATATATGTATTTAGCTCAGGCCAGATAGATAGCTTAGTAGAATAAGCACCTTCCTGGCAAGTTCTAGGTCCTGAGTTCAAACACAATACAGAAAACAATGCAATTCTAATCTTAACGGCAGCAATCTTATGGCTTGGAAAACATCAATACCACCATTTTAAGAGAAGGTGGACATAGCTGACATCTTTCTTACTCAGGATATAGGAGAGACTGTGAACGTGAACTGTAGGAGGTAAAATAACTCCAAATAGTGGGCAGTGCACTGGCTAGCAATCAGAAAGTTATGAATTTGCACATGCCACTTCACCTCTTAGATCTTTATTATATACTATTATGTTATTCATGGTGGTAACCTCAGAAGTCTTTAAGGGATCCTTGAGGGTCTCTTGGCATTTACATGAGGGGAGCACAGAGTATAAATTTATAAAGGAAGTGGAGCAGTTAGGGTGAAATATCTACATTGTGACTTTGGGATCTTCCCCGAGGATTAGTTGAGCACATTTCTTTGTGTGTCCAGGTGAATCCTGGTGACCCGGCTTTGGGGTCTGTGTAGTCCCTTGTTCATTTTCTCTGGTGCTGATCTGCACTTGTGTCTGGCTGCCATGAAATAGCAGCTTTGGTGTATCGATTGTGGTGTTTTCTCTGAAAACTCAGTCACCCCTGGACTTCATCCCCTTGAAAGGTGAGCCAAATTAAGCTTCTCCTTATTTAAATTATGGGTGTAGTATATTATATCTGGCAATAGGAAAGCAGACTAATTCACAAAGTTGGTACCCCAGAAATGAGGATCTTGTTGTGCCTATAACTGATTTAGGGGAATAAGTTTGTTTGTTTGTTTGTTTTCCAGAACCAGGGATTGAACTCAGGCCCTTGTGCTTGCCACGCAAGTGCTTATTCTACTGAGCTATCTCCCCAGCCCTATGGGAGTAATTTGGAAAGGTTTAGTTTTGGAGGCCACCAGCTAATTCTTATGATTCCTGTTCAAGCTCAGGAGGCAGTATGTTGATAGGGGGACAGACAATAAAGGCCAACTTCAGGAGATTGCACTTGGGAGCAAGAGAAAAGCTTAGCTCATGCATTTGAGGCATTCAGTACATTGTCAGCTTGCTCCAAGGCAAGATCATCACAGGGGAAGGACACGGTGGAGCAAATCCTCTTAGTTCACAGTGGCTAGGAAGTAGAACAGTATAGTAGCACCAGAGAGGAAAGAACAAGGCACTACACCTACACCTAGACCCCTAGTGCCATTCTTCAGTGACATACCTGGGCATGCCCAGAAGTGTGCTCTACCAGTCTCCTGGGCAGATAACAAAGGAAATCACTCTAGTAGCCATAGATTTTTCTTTTTTTTCTACAAATGTACTTTTGTGTCCTAGAATTCTACATAACATGCCATATTGCATTTAATTTTCGCATCTCAATTTCTTCCCATATGTGATATTCTTCTTTTTCTTTTTTTTTGTGGTACCAGGATTGAAACTCATGACCTTACACTTACCAGGCAGGCAGTTGTGCCATGGAGCTATCTCCCCTACCCCCCTGTATGTGATATTTACTTAGTTTTTCGTTCATAATCTTGATATTAAAAAAAGTGGTAGCCAGATGTTTTGTAGAAAGACCCCCAATTTTGATTTTTCTAATGTTTCTTTATGTTTAAACTGGTTGTAGGTCTAAGGGAAACACCAAAGAGGTAGTGTGCCACTTTTATCATGTCAGTTTAGCAGGTATACAGTATCAATGTTTCTTTTATTTTATGAGCAGAATAGATTTATTGAGGGAAAGAAAGCTCCTGTCCAAGAGAGAGGGACAGGAGGCGGGTCCCAAGTGGGTGTCCCCCGGAAGCAACAGTATCAATGTTTCTTAGTACTGGTCATGTTAATCTTCTTCTTTTAGTTGCTATGGTGTTTATCAGGTATTTCCACCTGAAAGTTGCTATATTCCCTCTTTATATTGTGCTCCTTTGAAGCAAGTAACTGAGTTTAGTTCATAATACAGAAAAGGGTGTAAAGTTCAACCCCTTGGAGGGCAGAATATGGAAGAATTTCTGGACATATGTTAAAACCACTACAATAGAAATACTTTGGACCTATAAATATATGCTAAACATCCTAAACTTTTACTGATGTTTTAAGCAGTCATTGGTTGATTTTACCAAACAATCTCACTGTAATATTCTAATGTTCGTTTTTATTTCTTTAATTTCTTATACATTTAAAATTTGTTTTTCTTTTCTTTTTAATTTAGTAGTCTATTCAGTGATAAAGTTGCTATGAACTTAGGTATGAATATTTAATTTATTCTTTAGGTTAAAGTTCAATATTTCTGTTTTATCAAATTTATCTAACAGTGGTCACTATTAGAAAGAGATTTTCTTTAGATTGATTCCTACATCATTTTCACATGTGACATTCTTCTTTTATGCACCATCTTTCTAGCAATACCATATTCTCCTGGTTCTTCTGCATTTCTATACCTTGAATTCTTTGAAATTTAGAGACCACTAACTAGATTCTATTTGGGCTCATTGCTATTGAATGGTCAAATATAAATATTTAATAAAATATATAATATATTTAATAAAAATTATATATGTAATCTGCATATATGCATATATTACTATAAATTATTTATTTTTGTTTATATATACATAGGAACACACACTTGTATAGTATAATGAGACTCATTTGCAATAGTTTGCATTATATCTTCTTCTGACATCCTGGTTGATTTTTTTAAGTTTGGGAACAATAAAACTCACTTTGTGATAGTCCTGTGCTTTTTGATGAACGGACAGAATCAGGTACCCACCACCAAAGCACACTACAGAATAGTTCCATTACTCATTAAATTCCATCATAGTGCTTTTGTGTCCTTAATCCCTTCTCTATCCTTAACCTTTGGAAAATACAGATTTTTTTTTTATTATTTCTGAGTTTGATATTTTTACAGAATTTACTATAAGAGGAATCATTCAGAATAAAGTTTTTAGACCTGGTTTCTTCCACTTAACCTCCTACATTTGTGACTTAGCCATGCTGAGTCATAGTATATTCCTTTTAATTGATAATTTTTAATATTACATGGAAGTTTCAGTTTGTTGTTTATATCATCCATTGAAAGATGTTCGAGTCATTTCTATTTGAGACAATTGTGAATGAAGTTGATATAAACATACATATAGCTATTTTGGTGAACACTTCAAAAATCCACTTTTATGTGATGCAATAAAAATTATGGAATAACAGTAATCTCATAGTTAACATATGGTAAGTAGATCATCTTATTCACTTTCAAACCACTATAACAAAATACAATAGACCCACAATTTAAAGGAGTAAAAGTTATTTAGCTCAGAATTTCCACTGAATTCAGTCCGAAGTTGCTGTGTTTAAGGCTGAAATGGTACAGCAGAAGGCACAACAGACAAAAGCTGGGTATTCCATGGTAGCCAGGCAGTAGAGAGAAAAATGAGGAACTGTAGATAAGAAAGCAAACTTTTAGGTCACACCTCTAGTGACCTACCTCCTCTGACCAATACCATATTTATCTACTGGACTCATTAATGATGACTGACTCCCCGATTCTAGTGTTCTTCCAAACACATGAGATGTTTGAGTGATTTTTTTTAGATCTAAACCATTACTTTTTGTATTTTTTCCTTACATTATTTTTGTCTATCTTATTATGCAAAATTCATTTAGTTCATCTCTTAAGAGTTGCTCATGTCTAGACAACAATTTTAGCACTGCTGAAAAGTCCAAGCCAAAGGACTCTTCTGAGACTCAGGACAAAATGTTAGCTATAAACTTCTATAAAAATTAAAAGGAAAGCTAAATATTTATAAAATGCAATGGCACAGTCTAAGCATTTCTGTTTATATGAGGATGAATGGAGGGCTAGAGAGAAATCAAATGAAAGCAAGACTGAAATCCAACAAGAAAAATATTATATCCTCTAATTCTGATCCAGATCTGTGGCAAGTGTAATATCTTTTGTGAGCTTACGAATTATCTGACTCATCTGTTTTGCTATCTGCTCTGTCATCCTTTTGAAAAATTTGGTGATGTGTCTTTCATTTTCTTGCCTTCAAAGTCTCATGGATCAGTTTTGTGGTATTTGGGAGATTTCGAAGGTATTTTGTTGCTTTATGTTCTCATTTTTCTATTTGTTTGTTTGTTTATTTTTGAGTTCAGACTTACAGGTTGATTATAGTTGCAAGCTTTGTTGCTAGTGTGGAGACTGCTTTTGTCAATGTATACTTTTAAACAATGGCCTCTGGGCATGACTAGCTATTGGCCTTGGCCTGTGTTCCAAGATATAATCACCTTTGTTTATGTGGGAGGGAAGATCACAGCATATTTGGCCAAATAACCAGTTCTCCAGGTATGGGCCACAGTGTCATTGATGATCCCAAGGCAATCCAGATCTTTAAATCTTGAGAAAAATGATTAGTAGAAATACATTGTTACTCTTATTGTAATAATAAAATCAATAATGGTAATAGCATCAGTAACAATATGTGTACTGAGAAACTGTAGAGACCAATATTATCACCCTTAATCACAGAAAGGTGTATTATTACAGTATGAACATGGAAACAATCCAAAACATCTACCTACACTAAAAGTCTCAGTGAAGTAACTTTACCTCCATTAAAAAAGAATCGCATGCACCAGCAGTACCACATAAAAATATATAGTAAATGAACAGATTGATATAGAATTGTCTTGATACATAGTTTGGTTTTATATTACTATTAAACCAAATTAAGGCAATCTTAATATCTTAAACTTATTATCATGCATTAATAAAATTAAAGTACATGAAATGGGTCTCATTGGGCTAAAGTGAAGATGTTGGAAGGCCTTTCTGGTAGGTTAAAGTACCAATTCATTTCTTTACTTTTTCTAGCTTTTTGAAGCTGTCCACATCTCACAAATACCCTTCTTCATCATCTTCAAATCCAGCTATTGCTTGCTACTTTTTACAAAACGTGATATCTCTATGATTTGCTCTTTTGCCTGGATCTTCCCCTTTTCAGGATTCTTGTGATTACACTGGTCAATCTTGACAATCCAAAATAACCTCCTTATCTTATGATCAACTTGTTTAGAACTTTAATTCCACCTAAAATTAAGTTTCCCTTTTCTATATAATCTGAAATATTTACAGTGTTCTGAGGATCAGGACACAGATATCTTAGGAAGGTACATTATATTATACTTATCACAATGCTGAAATTTCACAAGGCAAGTTAAAGTATGTGCTTCATTTATATACTGTATGCTTTATATTGTATTTACTATATTACTATATAATATATATGTAATAACAAATCTGTGTTCCTTTTAAGTGAAAAGTATTATTTCTAGTTTAAAATCCCAAGTACAAATAGATAGTTTGCCAAAGGCAATATACATTTTTTTTTTCTGGTACCAGGGATTGAACTCAGGACTTTGCCCTTGCCAGGCAGGCACTTGTGCCACTGAGCTATCTCCTGGCCCATTATGCAGATGGTAAATAAACATATGTCAATATAAGTAGTCATTACAAATACACAAATGAAAGTAATGTACCCATTTATATATTTTAAAGTGTAAAAGGCAATCAAAAATGTTGACAAGCATATAAAGTAACTATAATACTTGTTTTCTTTCTGATATACTACAGATAGAAAAACCAAATTAAAGTCATCTTAGAAAATAGTGTGGTATATTCTTTCAACCATTTTACAATCAATGACACATATTGAAGGCATATGCTAAACATTTTGTCCAGTGTACAAATATGTGTCTTCTAATAGCCAGAAACAATATCTATCTCTCGCTTTCTTATTGATGTGCCCCAGATATCCATCAGCATCTCTGGAGAAATGCCATCAGAATGTCATATTTGTATTGTGACAAGTGAATATTAAGATTATTGTGCTTATACTTGAATAAGGCATGTTTAGTGTGATTGATACAGATATTCAAAGTAAAAGAAAAATCTTAGATTCGCAAATAATTTGTAGATGTTATGATTTATCTCATTCTTAATAAGGTAGTAATCGCATGAGCAATATTTAGTAATAGCTTGCAATACTTGAACTCTTGGCATTTTATGCATAAGTCTGAAACATGCTGAGCCAATTCCTTTTTCACTGCAAATGTGTAACATTTACTTTAGATAGGGGCTTACTGGCTCAACTACAAACTGGTTATCATTGAATTTAAGGATTTTCATGACTTTCCCTGCTTTATCTTTCAGTATTTCCCTTTGAATAATCCAGATCAGAATGGATCAATCTGGCTGTTTTCTGTTCCTTACAATTCACCCTACTGTTCCCTTTTTCATACTTCCGTCTTTTCAGAAGTTTTCCCCATCTTACCTCCATTTTAGTCTACTGAAAGCCCTGACTTTCAAATTCCATTTAATATTCTTTTGTTTTGCATATAATGTTTTCTTATTCCCTCTGAGTATCAAGTATTTGTTTGACTCATAAGAAAGACTTACATAGTGTGTAAATAGGAGTATAGTCTCAGGAATTTTTGATTTTTTCACTCCTTTAGGACCAAATATAAATTTGTATTATGCATGTATGTATGTATGTATGTCTTTGAGACAGGATCTCACTATGCAGTTCAGGCTGGCCTTCAATTTACAGTGATCCTTCTGCCTCAGCCTCACGTGTGCTGGGATTACAGGTGTGCATAAAGTATACGGGATAATTACTAAAATAGAAGAACTAGGAATTTTACCCTGGATCCCATCTAGAAAATTTTTCACATTTGAAAGTCAGTTTTTATTAGTTTAGTTTCAGTGTTCATATATATCTCTTTTCTTTTGTACTAGTGTATTTTTATTACTAACACATGGATATTCAAGACTAAAAAACATACTTTAAGGAAAATGGTCAATGAGTTGTTGTTCACCTGAATATGCATGATCAAGAAACTTTCCTATACCAGTTCAGAATTTAATCCTTGTAGTTGAAGTGCCTCTCATAAGTCACTGTTTTCTCTCAAGTCTTTGGAAACTGAGCGGATAATCATCTGTCTAAGCTTTCTTGACTAGTATGAGCGACTTCTTTCTTATTAAATGCATTTATGTTTCTTCCTTTAGCATTCAAACTGACCATTTACTAGCTTTTAGGTGAAACTGGATGAGATTTTACACTTAATTCCTATCTTCTCATTCTAGTTAGATATGTGTGGATCTGATAGTAAACATTACATGAAATGCTTGAAAATCCAACTAAGACACAGAACATTGATCCCACACTGATCTGAGAGTATATCGATCCAGTGTCACTGGATAGGAGTTGCAAACATAGAACATCTTAACATAACTCTGTGAATGGTTTATAGGTAGAACTGTCACTGAAAGCACTGTTACAGGAGAACTGGTTCTAACATATAGTCTAAGCAGGCTGTATAGAGTGCCTACTAAAGCAAAAATACCAATGTCCTCTATAAGATAGCAAATAGAAAGGATTGTAAAGATTCAGAAGAAACGCTTAGGGGTGATGGATATGTTCATTGTGTTGATTATGGTAATAATTTCTCAGTTATATGATATCTTAGTTCCTTTTCTCTCATTGCTGAGAGAAAATACTCAATTCCTCAAATTAAAGAGGGAAAGGTCTGTTTAGCTCAGTTTATGGAGGTTTTTTTTTGATAGCCCAATGCAGAGTGGCACACTGCAGAGGGCAGCAGTTCATGGTGGCAGGAAACAGCAAAAGCAACAAGAACAAAAGGAGGGGCGAGCAGAATAAGAAAGAGAACTGTTTCTATCTCGTTTATTTTATGTATTAGACCATGAATTAGTCACAAACTCTAGAAACCCACTCTATGGGCTTTGGGGGGACATGTAGATCCAAACCATAACATATGCATATATATAAACACACATTTTGAAATTTAATATCTTACAGATCTTAAATGTATGTTTACTATATATACTGGTTATACCTCTGCAAAACTATGCAGAATCTAAAATAATAGGGACTGTAACATCTCAACTCTAATGCTCATCTTAGCTCCTATATACCATATTTCCCCCTATTTCCTCACTTCTTTCCTACCAAATATGTTGTCTGTCCTCTTTTTGGACCTCTGGGTTTTGACTATTGCTTTTTCTCTCCTTTTGATAAGTCCTTTTCTTTCTTTTTTTAGATTTTTATTCTTTTGGTACAGGGTCTTGTTATGCAGTTCAGACTTGCAGTGATCCTCCCGCACTGCGTGCAGTACTGGGGATCAAACTTGGGACCTTGCACATACCAGGAAAGTTCTTAGACTGCTGAGTTATCACCCTAGCCCCAGTAAGTCCCTTTCTTGCTTGATACGAAAAAAAAATGTTACAGGACTGCATGAAATATATGACTTCTTCATTTTGGTTAAGGGGAAAAACCACCTTAATTTAATCTAAAAGATAAGTTTTTAAAAATTGTTTAAAAGCTGATATGGTGTTGCATACCCATAATCCCAGCACTTGGGAGGGTGAGGCAGGAGAATTATTGAGAATTTGAGACCAGCCTGGGCTCCAAAGTGAGTTCAAGCCCAGCCTGAACTGCATAACAAGACCCTGTCTTAAAGGGGAAAAAAGTTTAAAAATTTTTAATCATGGTGTCACAAAAGTAGCTGCTATTTATGTTTGGTCTATTAGAAGGAAACAAAAATACGCAAATAAATAAAACTAACATAAACATATGAACAGATGTTCAATATTAGTTATTGGAGAAATGTAAAGCAAACTCCAAATGAAGCACCACATTACACTCACCTGAATGACCATATGACAAGTTTTAAATATATAACAGGTTTTATTGAGTATGTGAAGAAATTGGAACATTTATGTGATGCTTATAAGCTTTATACTTATATTTTGAATGTGTGATGTGATGCAGAAGGCCCTGGCTCTATCATGAGGCCGGTAATCATACTTCTCCACCACAGTTGGCTCTTCCTGTCTGCTGGGTTTACCCTGACTTCTGTGTTGCCTGGCTTTTTCAGCTACTGACTCGTCATTTTAAGACAGTACTTAAGAAAGAACTGGTAGTGATTCTAGAAAATCACTTATAAATTCATCTTAGTCCATCTATTACCAGAATACCTCTTTTTCATTGGAGAGGAGAGGGGAGGGATCATGAAAGTCCCAGTGCAGATTGTTGTCATCTTTCAGTTGTGTAGTCTTATATGTTCTTCACAAAAGTTTAGGAGACCTCCTTCATTCTTTGTTCTAGATAACCTGGTCAGGTTACACACAAATATACATAGAATGTGTTCCTCCTTCAGTGATTACATAGCAAAGAACATTTGTTATGTTCTTTGTAATAGAAGGTTTAATATGTAATAGAAGTTGTAATATGTTCTATTTGTAATAGTTCTATTTATTTATTTATTTATTTATTTATTTATTTATTGCTTTAAAGAACGTGGAAAGCCTATTGTAGAGAAGCTGTTATAAGACCAGCTTGGACATGGTGTTAGTCCAGGGAAAACACACTGAAATGTACTGTGTTACAAAAAGCACTGGACTGAGAGCCAGGTAAACAGTGCTCCTGATAGACTTACCGTGAGCTCTTAGAAAGTTACCTTCCTGTGTTTATTTACTTATCCCAGTTAATGACTATACATGTATTCAATAATCTTTAATTGTTTTGAATATCTAACTTATGAATTATATATGAATTTGCAATTATATATGAATTTATATTTAATGTTTAATTATAAGACACACAAGCTTAAATATTATCTGCTTGTATTATGTTAGAAACTGAAAATATAAATAAAGAGCTAAGTAATCAATAGATAGAAATGGGAAGACCTGTTCAAATGGGAAGAGGATCAAGAGATGGAAAGGAGAGCAGAGGAAAGGAATGAAAAGAGAACTGCTGTTTGTTATATGTGTGTACCAACTCCCCACAGGGAATACAATCATTATGTATTGAAACATGTACCAATAAAAAACAAAATTGAAAACTATCAAGCAAACAAACAAATAAATATAACAAAAAAATGAAATAAAAACAAAACATACTCCTCTAAATGATCAGGGAGCATGTCTGTATGGTTATACTAAATATTGTAACTTTTACTACAAAGCTTAACAAAAATAAGTGCTCAGGGCTGGCCAGATAACTCGGCAAATTAAAGCACCTGCTGAGACGGATACAGGGACCAGGGTTCAATCCCCAGACTGCTGTACCGGCCCCACCCACAGGGTGTGCTGAGACAGCAATTGAGACTGGGCAGGATGACATGTGCATGTAATCCCAGAACTTGGGAGACTGAAAACAGGAGGATCACTATGAGTCTGATCTGTGTAGTAAGATCCTGCAGACCCTGTACTATATACATTAAAAATAATAATAATAAGTACTCAAAAATAATGAGAAAAATGATGATTTAATACAATCTGTGATATATATGGCATCTGGGAGTGGATCTCTGAGTTCCTTTTCTGTTTAGGATATAAAGAACTTGTTGTATTTCCTCACATTCTTCATATTGTGAAACTGAGTAGTACTTACCTGGGAAGGTTGCAAAAGGCATTGCGTTTGCTTAAAGTACAATACCACCTCAAGATGTTGAAGACAATGGGAAGAACTTGTGAGAGAAATCTGGCTATTTAAAATTTACAAAAATGTACTTGGCAAAGCTTAAAAGTATATGCATACATTGCTTATGTTAAAGATGGAAATAGAACCCTATATAAAAGACTATTAACCAGGTCTATTTGCTCTCATTAGGAATAAGAAAAAGTTCATCTTTATATGTTGAAATCAATTTAGGAATTTTATAAAAGGTTACTGGAAAACTAAAAGATTCCACAAAAGAAATTGGCTCCTATATCTGAAATGCCTATGGATGCAGAGGACATCTTGAAGTAATATGCAACTCTTGATGACACCTCTTCAGCACTTAGTAAATCTGACCTTTCCTTTCATCTGTCGCTAGGCTGAATCACATGGCCCAGAAAGCAGCTAACACATTGCAACCAAACTTCACAATTGCAGACTGGGAACATGTGCTCCCTCAAATTGATTAGTGATATTACCAGTGTTTAAACCCATTTCCTGTCACGTTGGAGGATGCAGGTTACTTGACAGGAAGTTATTCTGCTGCCATACAGCAGGGCTGGTAGTGTAATTTTTTACACTATAGGTGTGTAGAGAGGCAACCAGCTTTACTGTGGTCTAAACCTTTCAAAATATGTTGAATAAGACAGCATTTAGAATGTCATGGACACCCCTATTCTGGATACTAATGGAATGTGCCTTTCCTTGAGAATTCTAAGTCCCCAAAGGTTTTGGCAAAAGCTGACCTGGAAATTACTGTAGTTAAAAATAGTTTATTTTATGCTCAAAGGATCATTTTGCATTAACTGTGTCTTCAAGTCAATTTTGAAAAATCACCACTTTGGGGAGTGGGCAAAAAAGGTCCTGAGAGGCAGTAAATTTCCTCTAATAAATTCAAGCAGCTTTCTCTTTGTATTGAAGATATTATTTATCATACATTTTCCTTGTCACATTGAGCATTCCCAGGCCATCATTTAAAATAGATTGGTAATTTGGCCCTTAATTTTGGCACCTGTACATCTTTTAAATCTCTGGGTTGTGTTTGGATACTTTACTACACTGTAAGTTAATATTCTTTTAGGGCCTTAACATCACCATTAATAGAAAATTAGCCTCTCAGGATACCAGATAGAGCCATTTTTTAATATTTATTTGTCTAACTTTTATTAGGCAATGTTTGCCCAACAGCCCTCTGGGACTCACTTACCTATGAGGCTTGGAGTCATGCTTAAGTCTTTCCTTATAACTTCAAGCTTAGGAAAGAGTTTGATCACTTTAAGCACATTAGGCTGCTTATAACTTCCATTTCTGTTTCTAGGCACCCTTGAAAACCTAGCCATGCCCAATTTCTGGCCAATAGGCCCAGTTAAGTTCTATGTTTCCTAACTAGAGAGCACAGAGATCATCTAGTGAAAACAATTTTATTTTACAGGTGGAGAAACTGAAATCCTAAGAGAGGAAGTGCTTAAGCTGCTACAGTTTTAACTTCTTTTCCCAGGGTATATTTACTTCTAATAGAAATCTTCTAACCTTTATAATCCAAGGGAAAACATTACTATTGATGAACTTTCACGAACTATTAGTTGGTGAGGAACTATTCCTAGATAAGAAAGTCCTTAGGGATCTATTTCTCCTACTTTTCATTCTTATTAGTGCTAAGTTCTCCTCTGTTCACTTAAAATGACTTCAGTACACTTTATGTCAAAATATATTTACTTCCAGTTGACACAGTGTCTGACATGGAGGAGGTACTCAAAATTCTATATTAAATGTATACACCAAAAGACATTTAGAGATAGGAAAGATATCAATCACAAAAAGTAGCATTTTGATTTTATTTTAATTATTATGAGTTATATCTAAAATGTCTGCTAAAAGTCTCATGTTCTTTTAATGAATTTTTGATAGGTGATTAAATCAGGGAGATGCTGTGTTCACCAATTGAGATGTTAGAAGGCTGTGTGCTGAGCAAGCAGAAATTGATGTCAGATTCTGTTTGGAGATAAGAAGACCAGAGTGCTGAAAAAAAAATGCAGATAGTGAAACCTGGATCAGCAGGTTTCAGCTGGAAATAAGGCCTCAATTGCATACTGAACTAGAGACCATATGTGTTAGACTATGATGAAGAGTTTCTTAGCATTTCCCTTACGTCTTGAGGCTTTGCCTGAGACAGAGATGAAGGATAATGAAGTAGACTAATTAATCTGGTAGAGAAATTTCAAAGAAGCCCAATGTTCAGGAGAAAAAAACTAATTATAAAATGTTTACAGTTTCACCAAAAAGGAGGCACTTGTAAAATTGAGGATAATGAAAGCATGGCTGCTAAAATGATTAGGATCATAAAGAAACCAAGGACTTTGCATCAGGACAGTAGAGAAGATAGCTTAAAGATGTATCACTAATGGTCCAGACTCCACCTTTCCCAGGATCAAGTGTACAAAAGGGTAAGTTCTTTAGAAATATTTTGATTTTAGAAGAGATCCTCAGGATGCTCCTCTCTTTCAGAGCTGACTAGGGATATGTTTTTCAAACTTGAGTTGCCTGTCTAGGCACTCAGAGGTTGCTATAGTCATGGTCCAAGGGATCTGAGCTATTCCTCAGGTTTACAAGAGACCTTGTGTCATCCAAATGATGGTGACTTTTTAGATATTTACAATGCAAGTGTTGTGGTGTCACAGAGGCTTTCACCCTGATTTCAGAAGAAAGACTGGGAGATTAGGCTGTGTACCCCTGAAAGGGCGTTGCATGAAGCTGTGGGAAGGAAGTGAAAACATAGTGGAGACCTCAGGAGTTTGGAGATGCCAGGAATATGGACCATCTGCTGAGGAAAGCCATAAGCAATGAACAGATACCATACAAGTAAAAAACTAGACAACTGCAACTGTCTAGGCCGTAGTGCCGTAGCTTACCTGAGCCCCCCTATCTTCCTACAACTTTTTCCACATGCTGGATGTGGAACTATACGATTTAATGTTTGCTCTCTTAATATTTGGCCTAGCTTTGTTTCAGCTTATTTCTATTCTACTGTTATGTATAGATTTCACATTTAACTTATTCAATCATCTGCTGATGGGTATACGTATGCTTCCAGGATTTAACCATTATGAATTATGCTTAATATAACATAAACATTGGTTTTCATGTATCATATCTCTCACTGAATAAAGCAAAGCATAATCAAAGAGAATAATAAAAGATGGACAGAAGGTGACAGGGAGTGTAGATTTCTTGCAAATAGGAAGGGGATGCAAGGATCAAGGCTGAGGCATGAGGGAGAGGGGAAAAGGAAATAAGTAGAATAAAGATATATCATGTATAGGAGCCTAATGGCTTCAAGGATTGTAAACATTTTATACCAAAAACAGGAGCTAAGATTGATAATATCAATAAGAATGAAAATGAGGAAAAGGGATTTAGAGGAGGCAAGAGGGATTAAAAAAAAGAAATAAATTATATTGCATGTGTACCCACTGCCTAAGATGATTATAAATGACATGTATTGTACACATGTGTGAATTAAAAAATACTCAGATTTAGAGATCTGGGTTTTGGTCTAAGCTCTACTATCAGTCAGTTTGATTTCTTTAGGAAATCTCTTTATCTGTTACAAAATCAGTGTTTTCTTTACTAAAATGAGATTACCCTTACCGATTATTTCCGCACAATGTTATATAAATAAATACCAGCCAGTGATGAAATTTTCATAAACTTGAAGTGAGAAAGTAATAGTGAAAATAAATAAGGCTAAATTTATTTAGCTTCCAAACTCTTTAAGTTTTATATCTTCCTAAGATTTTGTTATTAAAATGTTTATAGCATGATAATTGATAGTAGTTGCGATTTTAAATGTCTTTATTTTGCAAAAGTAAAAAAAGAGTACATATGTATGTTTTTTGCTAAAAATTATATAATAATAGGTATGTTAAAACCTTGGTTTATATACATCATTCCATAAACATGCTTGTATATCAAAGTGAATTTCCCTATGAGAAATAATGTAAACTCAGATGATTCATTCTGTAACCCAAAAATATTCACATAAAATTGATTACAATATTATAATAGAAAATAATAAAAATACAAAATATGAAGAAAATGAACAAATTAACCTGAACTGGCCTTTGAAAATCTGCTTGGCTGGTGTGGCGGGGGAAGAGAGTGGAAGGATGTTGTGTAGGATGTCTTTCATTACCACTAACAGACTCATTCTCATCTGCTGGCTCCAAGGAATCTTTCTTTTCATTCAACTCTAACAAAAAACTCCTATCCAGCGCTCTGCTTTTGCCTCCCTTTGATGATTTCATCAAAATGGGACATTGCATTGTCTCTAAGCATATTCATTGCTCACACTGCTACAGCATTATTCAGGTGATACTTTTCTGCAACATTTTGCCCTGTTTCCCACATACCTCCTTCATTTCATTTGAAATGAAGGATTATTTTGTGCTTTTGTCCTCCTCTGTGGACAAACTTTTCTCCCTAATTTTATGTTGGGACAACTCACCCAAGACACAGAGATACAAACAGAGACAGCCATTGAAATCATGTCACATCTGATGTCACATATTACCTGTATGGCAAAACATTACTCTTTTATCAAGTTAAAATTGATGAGAAATGTTTGTTTTTCTTAGAGAACACTCGCAGAACAAGTTACTCACAAAACATATATGTATGTATATTATTGTTCCATGAAAGCCTTGCACATGGGAACCATTTACTTTGATGCACTCTAAGTCTCACCCTAGGGTTAACGTTCTGTAGCCTAAGAATTACAGTTCAATTAAACTTGGGGAACGTTATAGAAACTGAGCTATGTATTTTATATCAGACTATCTTGTCTCTGCTTTACTGTTCAGTCTGTACTTCTACATGCTGACAAGTTATGTAATCCTCAGAGCCAGTAATCCTTCTCTAAAGGGGAGATTGAAAACTCAGATTATTCATTCTGTAACTATAGTTGCATGCTTAGTTTCTTTTTTAAGAGCCTTAAAGACAACTCTAAAAGCCTTTGCATTGGAAATCTACATAACTGAACCAAAATTGAAATTTTCGTATTTTCTTGAAACTTTTGCAAAGTTTGGACCTGATTGGACAACAGGACCTTTGAGTGTAAGTTAAAGTGTTGTCAGCTGGTACTAAGTGGTGATACTTCTAATTCTGTGTGTTTTCAGAGATAGACCTAAACTGAATTGCAGCAATAAGAGGCTCCTTTTGAAAAAATTATCAAAATTATCCTCAAAATTCCTTTATTCAACTTCCATTTTAGTTCTTATATTTATTCCAATCTCCTAATCACTGAATCTGGCTGCTTTAGTATATGGACTGAGGCTTTCAAGAGGCTTTCTGTATCTAATTTTACAGTAGCATATCTGTTGATTGTTAGCATATTAAAGGAAATATACTTCTAGCTTAGAAATCTTATACTAATTGGCTTTGGAATATTTCATTTAAAAAACATTTTCCAAATGGGGCTAAAAATCATTCAGTTCCTTTGTTCAGAACTAAAAAAAAAATTAATTAGTCCAGGAAAAGATTGTCTAGTAAGGAAGAAGCATTCGAATCTTAGCATTTACCTGTCAATCTTATATTTCTATGTGCTTTGTCTAGAATCAAGCCTACAAGCTAATTGACTTCTGTTCCTTTCCGTTGGCCTCTCGTTTTTCTGAACATAGAAATTCAAATTGAAACAAAGATAAAATTCCAGAGAAAGCTGGCATTGATCAAGGCTTGAATTAAATTAAATTAAGTGCTTTTTATTGAACTCAGCTGTATTAGTTATTAAAACCAGAAGGTTTTACCAGTACTAGTATAAAAAAATAAAACAATGACTCATCCTGAAGCACAGATTTTATTGGAAAATTAAAGCACTCATTTTCTCTTCTTCCATTAAAATTTTTGAAGATGAATGCATGTAAACAAATCAGAAAATGAAAAGAAGTGAAGAGTCAGGCTTGGTGAATTTGGTTCTTCTATGACTATAGCTTTCATTCTAGGAACTTAGGTGGTAAATCTTCTAGGAAAGAAAATAGGAAGATGTACTAGGAATTTCTGTCTTTTGAGTACATAAATTAGTTGGGTTGTCAAAGTGCTTCTTATTTCTGATGTCCTGGAACTATATATATAGGGAAAAAGGAGAGAGCATCAGTATAGCTTAGCATAAAAAGCTTTAGGCAGGAAGTAGCATTCTGAATCCCAACTTTGGAACCACCACTTGCAACTATTTGGCCTTCAATATGCCACTTAACCTCTCTGCTTCTCATTTCTCAGCTGTGAGCATTTCACTAATTGGCCTGTAGATGTTCTCACCTCTTTTTGCTTTGTTTCGTTCATGTCGGAGACCATCATGCCCTATATTGAATACAGAAGCTAACCAAACTAGAGTGAGAAAATTATAGACCAGGGGCAGAACTTATCCTGCTATCTAATTTTTTAAAAGAAGGAGCGAGAATCCAGACTGGTAAGGGTGAGAGGGCAGAACAGGACTAATACTCTCATAGAAACTTAATATGAACTGCTATTCATACATGAAAACAGCTTGAAAAGACTCAAGGAAACCAGGTAAGAGATTTATAACTCCAGAGCACAACACAGAAATAGAAAAGATGAGTTAAAAAGGGTACAAGGGATAGTTTTGTATTACATACGTCATTTTGCCTCTAAGTTTAGATTAAAAATTGTGCAGAGAAGTATTGTACTCTTGGAGGAATAGTAGAAGGAAGTGAGTGTTAGCTCATGCATCAGACCCAAACACCAGGTGTACTGAAGTAGAATTTGCTAAGCATGGCTTCACAGTTTCACGCTACAGATTAGTACTTACAGGTTGAGCTTCTGGGTCCATCTTACTGCTAACTGGTAATTGTTAGGGGTGCCTCCATACCTATCCTGATACTAGGGTGGGTCCTGCAGCTTCACGTTCCAGCTGCGTGGCACATTTGGTCTTTGGGCTGCGTTCCCAAAGACCAGGCTGTTCTCAATAGCGCTCAAGTTTCATAGTGACACCAGTACCAGACCAATCGTAGTGGTGGGGATTTCATGTGTCCTGGCATAGATACAGCTAAGTACATATAGACTTTAGATTTATTTTTCAAGCTTCCCCAGCAATTAGGCTAGACCTTGTACCTCTAATCACTGAACTAGCACTTGTGGACTCAGCATTTAAGCTGGTCAGTGTAGATGTATACTTCAGGCCAGTACTTTGCCAGGCTTGATTTTGGAGCCCCAGGTTCCAGGCACACCCAAGTTTCAGATAGTCCTGGGTCAACATAAATCCAGTACTTGTGGGCATAAGTTATAGGCCTTCCTAGGGACAGAACAGAACTTGTGGCCCCTATACTTGAGACTAGTCTCTCCATCTCATGTTTTAACAAACCCGAGATTCAGGACTGCTCTAACAAACTTCATTCTAGATCATTTTATGCTGATCAAGCCGCTAGGATCACTTCTGAATGCATGAAACCAAACCCATTTTATGTATGCAGACCTTAGTCTCATTCTAGTGTATGTTCAGATCTTGTGGACTGAAAGTCTATCCTATGGGTTGAGTTTTTCAGTCCATCCCAATACCTTGGTGGTCTCTATAGATCTAGACTCAAGGTCTATCCCAATGCTTAATCTTGGGATAAGATTAAGGACCTAGATGTCAGGCCTGTCCCAAAGGAGAAAGCTTTCAAATCTACTTTTAAGGACCACAGGTCCACTTCTGAAGATTCAACCAACAGCTGTGTACAAGTGGATCCAGGACCAATCCCATGGAGCAAGGAAACAGGTCTTCCTATTTGATGGTGCTCTGAAAGACTTCAGCAATAATCCTGTCCTCAGATCATGCCACATAACCTGCTCAGAACACGATGATTGGAAAAGTAATTGTACCATGCAAAGCCAGTCTAAAAGAAGTCCCTTGTTCTTCAAACATGTAGACGTCAACAGAAGGTGCTAAGAAATATAAAAACTTCAAAAAACTAATAATTCTACAATAGCTGCCCCCTCAATGAGTGAAAACAGCCTGAAAAAGGATTCAAACTAATTGCTTTAAGGAAGCTTAACAAATGTCAAGAAAATACAGAAAAATGATTCAATAAAATGAGTAAAATAGTAAATTCCCAATCAAAAAATTGAACAGATGAAAATTAGTAAATAACTAAACAGAAATTTCAGGGTTGAAAACGTAATTATTTATTTACTTATTTATTTTTGTATTTTAGGGAAAGTTTTTTACGGTGTTTAGGGTTTCACTACTAGATCGGACTTGTAGTGATATGCCTGTTACAGCTCCACAAGAGCTGGGAATACAGGCACTCACCACAACATCCAGTCTCAATTGACATCTCAGTGTGCCCTGCGGGTAGGGCCAGTACAGCAGGTGTATTAGTTACTTTTTTGCTCGTTGCTGGGACAAATACCCAACACTCAAAATGAAGGAAGGAAAGGGTTTTTTAGCTCACAGTTTGTGGAGGTTTCAGTCCATATTCGGCTGGCCCAAGGCTGAGTGGAACAGAGCAGAGAGCATCCAGTTCATGGAGGCGGAACAGCAACAAAATGGCAGCAGAGGCAGCCAGTCAATCAGGGCAGCAGAGCAGCAGCAACAGCTAGAGCTCCAGTCTGTCTCTCTGTCTCTCTTTATATTACATTCAGGCTCTCCGCCTTAGCTCCCGCCCTAGGCTACACCCATAATCCCAGAAGTACTTCCACCCATAATCCCATCAGTACTAAAACCCATA
>PVJA010004041.1:0-45409 GCA_004027025.1 Myocastor coypus | reverse complement strand
GCCTGTGGATCGAATCCCTGGTCCCTGTGCCTTCTTGCAGGTGCTTTAATCTGTTAAGCAATTTGGTGGTTCCTAAAATGTAATTGATTTGAAAGTATAATAAAGAGCAGCAGTAGCGGATATGATCAACCAGAGGAAACTATATTTGAATACAAAGCAGAGATATTTGAAAATATACAGAAAAAATCGAATTAAAAATAATGAAGAACACTTCCAAAATTCATAGGAAAACATGAAAAGAAAAATTTGTGAATTAGAGGACTTAAGAAGAAGAGTGAGACAGAAGAGTAAAAAGATTATTTAAGAAAATAGTAGCAGAAAACATTGGGCCTCAGTATAAATATCTTGATACAGAGAGATGAAACTATCCAATTAGATTAAACTCTAACAAGAGTATCAACATGTTATAATCACTCTGTTAAAAATTAATGATACATGCTAACATCATAACAAATGAGGAAAAAGTGAAAGCTTTTCCTCTAAGACCTGGAGCAAGTAAAGGATGTCTATTAGCACTATTCCTATTCAACATAGTCCTTGAAACATTAGCTGGAGCAATTAAACAAGAGAAAGAAATAGAAGGGATACATATAGGAAACACAAAGTCAAAGTATCATTATTTGCAGATGACATAATCCTTTATTTACAAAACAAAAAACAAAACATAACAAATTCCACCAAAAGATTACTAGAATTAATAACCAAAACAGTAATATAGCAAAATACAAACTAAACATGCAAAAGTCAAATAGCATTCCTTTTCTTAAAAAAAAAAAATCATTTATTTATTTATTTATAATTAAGACATCTCAGCCTTCCCTGGGGGTGGGGCTGGTGCAGCATGTGGTGCTGGGGATCCAACCTCAATCCCTGCGATTGCCTAAGGAGGAGCTTTAGATTGCTGAGCTATCTTATTGGCCCCAACATTCTTTTTCAGTAATAATTAACTCACTAAAAAAGAAATTAGAAAACAATACCACTCACAGTAGCATCAAAAAATTAAATACTTAGGATTAACCTAACCAAGGAAGTCAAGGACCTCCGTGGTGAAAATTATATAACTCTGAAAAGGGAAATCAAAGAGTACATCAGAAAGATAGCACCTAAACCTGCATAGGAAGAACTAGCATAATCAAAATGGCTGTACTTCCCAAACAAATATTCAGATTTTCTGCAACACCAATCCGAATACCAATGCTATTTATCATAGACCTAGAGAAAATAATCCTAAAATTTGTATGGAACCAGTAGAGGTCTGGAATGGCAAAAGCAATCCTAAGTAACCAAAGCAAAGTAGGAGGCATAACAATCTCAAACTTATTTAATACAATAAAGCTATAATGATTAAAACAGCATGGTTCTGGCACAAACACAGGGATGTAGATCAATGGATTAGAATGAGAAATCCTAATGGTGTAAAAACTATTTGATCTATGGCAAAGGAGCCTAAAGTACACTGGGGAAAAGATGGCCTCTTTACCAAATGGTGCTGGGAAATTTCCATACCAACATATAGAAGGTTGAATCTAGACCCTTATATCTCACTATATACTAATGTAAAGTCAGGATGGATCAAATATCTAAATATTAAAACATAAACACTTAATATTCTGGACAATAAAGTAGGTACCATTCTTGAACACATAGGGATAGACAAGGAGTTTTCATTTGCAGGAGTTGAAACAAATTTTAAGAGTTTTTTTTTCCCCTAGATAAGAGTTATTCAAGTGAGACCAATTTATTTATAGAAATGTAGCAAAGTAAGAGGAAATCAAAACAACCAAAGGAAGAGATTGAGAGGATGCTGAGGGTTCTATGTCCACACAGAGCATATGCACAAATGCTTATGATTCACCTGCTCAGAATGGCCTCCCCAGAAGGCAGGCACAGGACCAACCCAACCTTAACCACCTCCTTAATCAATCTTAGATGTTTCTTTCATTTTATAAGAAGATTAATAAAAATTTTAAAAATGTTAGCTCATATTTGTAATGATAATAGAATTTAAAAATATCTTAGAAAAAATGAACAGAAACTGCCCTCCAGCTTCCATTCCTGTTGTAGCAGGTGCACAGCATACCCACTCCCAATCTGGAAAGGTTATGATTAAAAATAACAGTGCAGAAGGCCCTACAATTGGAATTAGTCCACTTCAAAAGAACTTTTTAAATAAAACCCCAACGGTACAAGAAATAATAACAAGGTTCAACAAATAGGATCATATCAAATTAAAATGTGTCTGCACACAAAGAACAATCACAGAATGAATAGACAAACTACAGGATAAGAAAAAACGTTGCAAGCTATTCTTCAAACAGAGACTAATCTGTAGACTCCATACAGAACTCCACAAAATTAGATTTAAATAAAAGATCTGTTATGCTTTGTGCCTAGCAGTCCTCCCTAAAGCCTCATGTAGCTATGGAGCAGCTTCTGGAGTTTGTGAGTGTGGATGCTGAATTATTATGGATGTGGATGCTGAATCTGCCCTGGGACAGGTAATTTGCATTACAGTGTAAGGAGGGGAAAGAGGCTAGGTAGCCAACTGAGCTGCCAGCACCCCCTTTGCTCTCTGCTCTCTGCTGCCTCCATGAACTGCTGCTCTCTGTCCTGTTACACTCTGCCTTGGAGCCAGCTGAATATGGACTGAAACCTCTAGTAATAGTGAGCTAAATAAACCTTTCCTTCCTTCATTTTGGATGTCGGGTATTTGTCCCAGCAATGAGAGAAGAGTAGCTGAGATAAGATTCAATCAAAGAATAGACAATCTAAATGAATACATTATCCATAGAATAAAAAATAAAGCTGGCCAATAAATGTATAAAAATGGTCAACATCACTGGCATTAGAAAAATGCAAACTAAAACTACTTTGAGATAGTACCTTGCCCTAGCAGGAATGGCTGTCATCAAAAAGTCTAGTGACATATTCTGGCAGGGGTATGGTTAATGAGTAACTTTTCTAATGTTGCTAGGAAAGTAAACCAGTACGATCACAATGGTGTCAGTATGGAGATTCTGCAAAAACTAAAAATGGAAATTTTATTTGATCCAGTTATCCCCTTCTAGATATCATCCCGAAAGAGTTAAGTCATCATTTTATGCTGATACATGTATTCCCAAGTTTATTTCAGCACAAATAATAATCATTAGATCTTGGAAACAGAGTATATGTCCACCAACAGGTGAATGGATCAGGCAAAAGTGGTATTCATACTTAATGGAGTACTGCTCTGCTATAAAGATAAACTCAAGACATACATAGGGAAATTGATGCACTGTGAGAATATAATGTCAAATGAAATTAGTCAGACATGCAAGCTTAAATACTGCATGTTTTCTCATACACATATTGCATGGATACTCAATTTATATACGTTCAATTCAGGAGCAAGCAGGAAGATCTGTAAATAGGATGAGGGGAAAGGTTCAGATGGTTCTCCAAATTACCTATTTGCTGTTTCTTAATATTTTAATATATATGCTTATTTGTTTAATTTGTGCTACTAATTTCTTTTAGTTCATTAAAGTCTCCTGCAGAAATGAAGGAGTGAAGGACTAGCCAAATAGCTCAGTGGATTAAAGCGCCTATAAGCAGGCAATTTGACCCCCAGGACTGCTTTCCTGGCCCCGCCCCCAGGGTGCTCTGAGCCTGCAATTGAGACTGGGCGTGGTGGGTCACTTGTAATCCCAGCTCTTGGGAGGCTGTAAACAGGTGAATCACTATGAGTCTGATCTAGCAGTGACACCCTGAACACCCTGTAGACCTATCTCTAAACAAAAGAACGAAAGAAAGAAAACAAGAAATGAAGGAGTGATTAAGACTCTTTTAGACAAGAGCTGAGAGAGTTCATTACTGCCAGGTCTATCATAAAAGAAATGCTTATCCTGAACTCTATAAGCAGACAAAAGCCCTCTAAGTTGTAGAAAAAAAAAAAACCCACAAAAGTATAAAACTTACTAAAAATAAACACAGATTCTAAACCTACTACTGTAATAATGCCATGATTTATATCTTTAAGATGAAATTTAGATAAGACTATTAAAGATGGTGATATAATAATTTTATAGTAATATAAAATATAAAAAGTTTGTGATATAAAAATATTAAGTGGAATGAAAGGATTGAGTATTTTCAGGTAACTGAAATTAAGTTATCTGCTTAACTTAATCTGATGTAAGTATGAGGTGTTTCATGTAGCCTTAAGATAATTCCAAAGTAAAACCTGTGCTAGCTACACAAAAGGTGCAAAGTCAGAAATCAAATAGACCACAGGATAAAATAACTTAATCATAATGATAGTAAGAGAAGTAAAGAATAGAGACTCTCCAAAGCACTCAGAAAAATTAAGTAGGTGGTAGTTATAATTTTTTGCCTGTCAATATTATCTTGAATGTAAGGAGATTGAATTATCCAAGACAAAGTAGTTTCATAAAGAAATACAAAGAAATAAGTGTATGCTGTGTATAGTAGGTATACTTTTTACTTTCTAAATCATACAAAGACTGAAAATTATGGGTTGGAAAAGATGATATATGTAAATGAAAACTAAAAGAGGAAAAATGCCTATCCTCAGGAGAATATAGTAATATAAATATATATTTAGCCAAAAGTATAACACCAAAATATATAAATTAATTATTAGAGAATTTAAGAGGAGATATGGCCTGCAGTACAATGTGTTGGAGACTATTATTCCACTTTATAAATGGACAGTTTATCAAGGAAGGATTAGCTGAGAAAGCTTTTCTGTCAGTTTTAGGTCATCTTTTCACTCTTTGATTATTTCTTTTGCTGTGCAGAAACTTTTTAATTTCATGTAGCCTCATTTGCTTTTTCTTGTTACAGGGTCATATGCAGAAAACCTTTGCTTTTGACTATGACTTTAAGTGTTTTTCCTATGTTTTCTTCTAGCAGTTTCAATATTCCTAGGTTGTTTTTTTTTTTTTTTTGTCTTTTTGAGACAGGGTCTCGATATGCAGCTCAGGCTGGCCTTGAGCTCATTTTTGTAGCCCAGGCTGGTCTCGAACTCACACTGATCCTCCTGCCTCAGCCTCCCAAGTGCTGGAATTACAGGTATGTGCCACCACACCCGGCTAATATTCCTAGTTTTCTATTCAGCTCTTTTATTTATTTTGATTTGATTGTAATATGAGCTGAGAATTACAGTTCTAGTTTAAATGTTCTGCATGTCAGTATCCAGTTTTCCCAACCCTATTTGTAGCACAATCAGCAAATACATGTTTCTTGAAAGATACTATGCAAGTGGTTGACAGGTATGCACAAGGATGCTTAACATTACTAATCATTGAAGAAATGTAAGTTAAAACCACAATGAGATTTCACTACATAACTGTTAGGATGTATATTATAAAAAAGGTTAAAGGTAACACATTTTGGCAACTATATAGCGACAAGAAAATTTTTGGATAGTGTTGGTGATTCTGTGAATTATAGAAAACAGTATGGAGGCACCTCAAAAAATTAAAAACAGAACTATAATATGATCTAGCACTTCTATTACTAGATCTGTATACCAAAATAATGGAATCAGTATGTCAGTGAGATAACATATTCTCATGTTCATTGCAGCACTATTTGTAATAACTAAAATATGAAATATTTCTATGTGTTTACCACTGGATAAGAAAATGTGAGATATATATATATATATATATATATATATATATATACATATGGCTAAATAATACATACATATATATATCCTATCTAGCCTTAAAACAAGAAAGAAATCCTGTCATTTGCAACCACATGGATGAACTTGAAGGGTATTATATTAAGTGAAATAAACCAGACACAGAAAGACAAATACCACATGATCTCATATATGTGGAATCTAAAAATAGTTGAATTTATAGGAGTAGAGTAGAATGGTGGTTAGCAGGGATTAAGAGTGGTGAGAAGATGCTGGTCAAAGGATGCAAAATTTCAGTTAGATGAGAAGATTGAGCTAATAAATTATGATGTGGTTACTGTAGTTAATAAGATGTATTATATTTTGAAAACTAGATATTAAGTTTTCTCATCACACAAAAATAAGAGTGTGATCAGTTGAGCCATTCTACAATGCATACATATTTTAAAATATGCACACTTTATCAATATATATATAATTTTTATTTTTTAATGAAAAACACTTTTAAATATCCAAGTGTTACTGAAGTCTATACTCTAATTTTGTTTTTCTTTGTAAATGTTCTTTTTCTGTTGAGGACTTTGTCTAGCAAGATAAATTACTACCTGTAGTTAGCATGCCTCCCCAGGTTCCTTTTGACTGACAGTTTCTCAGAATTCTCTGTTTTTTGGGACCTTGGAAATTTTGAGTATTGATCAGCCATTTTGTAGAAAGTCTCTTTCTTAACATTTTCAGATTTTTCTGAAATAACATAAACTGGGCATTATAATTTTCAGAAAGATAAAGTCCATTATCATCATATCATATAAGACTACATACTGTCCATGTGTTTTATCTCTGTTAATGTTGACCTTGACCACCTGCTGATATTATTTGTCAGTTTTCTTCAGTGTAAAGTTATTCTTCATTGCCCCCTTTATTGTCCATACATGCTTTGGGGGATGACATTATGATGCTCACTTCATACACAAGGAGTGAAGCTTATTCTCCGTTGTAGTCATTCTTCATTGCTGGAATAAAATAACAGACACCTACATACTTAAGGAGAGGTTTATTTTGGCTCAGTTTGTAGAGGTTTCAGTCCATAGTCCACTGGCTGCAAGGCTGGAAAGCATGACCCACGGGCGTGGCAGAGAAATAGCCACACATCAGGGCAGCCCAGAGGCCAAGAGAGAAGGGAGATGGACATACCTTGCTGGGGATATACCCTTCTGGGGACACACACCCCTAGGCAGTGCCCTAGTGACACATGTCCTTCAACTTGGCTTCACCTCCCAGCACGTTTAGCTATAAACGCATCAGTGGACTGATCTACTGATGAATATTCTTTCTTGAAGATACAGTCATCTTCAGAAAGCTCCAGCTATGAGCTCAAGACGCTTTTGGGTGACATCTACATAAACTATGATATGCTTTACCACCTTGGGGATGTGCTTATGAATAAAATTTTGTGGAATATAGCCATACCCTTCATTTACCTATTCTTTATGGCTCCTTTTGTACTAAAATGGGAGATTTTAGTACTGTAACAGCCACTATGTGGTCTGTAAAGCCTAACATATTTATCATCTGACCTTTTACAGAAAAAGTTTGCTGATTTTTTATGCAGGTGCTCTGTGTGTTTTCCAGCAAATAGTAGCAATAACTTGATAAGACTACAATAACCTTCTAGATTTTCAGGTTTAAATTTATGTAACAATTTTTACTCAAACCCTGATGCTGACACTGAAATATAATCAATGCTACTATCAGTAATACTTCACTAGGTGTAGGGATCCATTGGTCTTACTGCAAACGGTGCTACCCCGGGGAGACATGGCAGTAGGAATGAGAAAGATAGACAACACGAAAAGCTGGGCTTGGTGCTTGCTAGTCTGCCTGATGGGTAAGACTAACTTAACACACATGAAAACAATCTTTTATTCATACTTTTGCAAAGTTTGTATCACATGACACAAGGTTGCTTAGTGACTAATAGCAGGCCTGAACCAGGCAGGATGTTTTTCTCAGCACTGGGGTATCTTGTTTGTTTTAGGCACTAAGGCCCAGTCCCACCTACACACACTTGATCAGTTTCTTGGCTTCCTGTGGCTCCCAACAACTAGGTACTAATAGTTTCAAGTGATAGTATTCTTTTGGCTATAAATGTTAGTTACGGCAGGAGAGATAGCTATGAGATCTAAGCACCTGCCTGGTAAGTTGAAGGACCTGGTTTTCATCCAGGTACTACATGCCTGCTGGCCCCATGCGGAGCCTGCCACCAAAACCAGGTGTGGTGGCACATGCCAGTAATCCCAGAGCTGGGGAGGCTGAGACAGGGCAATCACTACAAGTCCAAGCTGTGTAATGAGACCCTGTCCCAAATAAATGAATAAAAAGACTTTTAAAAATGTTTTCTTTCTTGGGTGCTTGATTAGTTGTAAAGCACTTTTTCTATCAGCAGTTTTTTGGTTGAAATGAAATATTTTAAGATGAAATCTGTTATATCATCATTTCTTTGATTGGTTTGGACTAAAAAGAAATTAGACCTAATTTGTTTTAATTACTATGTTTTTGAGAATTCTTTGTGTTATTAGCATTATGTTGCCCCTTGAAAGTAGGTAGGTTATTTAGTGTGAAGTCTTTTGACTAGAGTTCTTGATGATTGCATCAAGTGGATATCACTGGTAAGCTTCATCAAATTAGAAATAAATTTTCCAGCAGTGACATGTGAGTGTGGTAATTCCTTTCTGTTAAGTGTCCTCTAGGCCATATACTACAATCTGTAATGACAGAAAAACAAATCAATAGACTCTGTCCTGTTTAGTGTATGTGAATGTCTGAGATTAGACATAAATATTTTATTGTCGTCTCCACACATGAAGATACTCAGCTCACCAAATTAGTAAAATTGCTAATGGAGAGTTATGAGAGAAATGGGGAGATTTATTTCAGAGGATAAATGTATTAAAGTTCCAATGCAGCAACTTTTAATGTATGATTTCTAATTGCATTTCACTTATAATAATATAAGAATGGTGTGGACAAAGCTAATATTTATATGCCTTCTCTCCTGTATTGAAACCAGTATATTAGTGGTTTGATATAATAAAATTTTACTGTAGAGAAAAAAGTTTAAATAACTAAAAAAGTTAAAGTTCTCTCGGGTGTGGTAAGCTTAGCACATAATATAAAGTGCTATTCATTTATTCTCGCACTTCTAGTTTTTTCAGTGGAGAAATCTGTTTCAAAGCCCTTTCTCTCTCTCTCTCTCTCTCTCTCTCTCTTTCTGTTTTCTTTTTTCTTTTTGTGTTTGGGAAGGGTCTACAGGCTGTTCAGGGTCTCACTAGGTCAGACTCGTGGTGATCCACCTTGCCTCCCAAGAGCTGGGATTCCAGGCTTGTGCCACCACACCTAGTCTCAATTGCCATTACCATCTCAGCCTGTGGGTCGTGGGCAGGGCAGTCCAGGGATCAAACACCGATTCCTTGCAGGTGCTTTAATCTGTTGAGTTATTTGGCTTTCCATCTCAAAGCCTTTTCTTTCAATCCAGTTTCATTAGCTCTCTGAATACACCTTCTCTTCCTATTATTTGTTAAACCTTAACTATTGAAGGTTACTATGACCTAATTGCTGATATCCCATTATCTTCTCCCAGTTATAATTTTCTTGGTTTTTCATATTGTTTTTTTTTTACCTCAGATTATTTATTTTATATATACATCTAAGTCATAACCTTTAGATCTTGTACTGTATATAATTTTCTTTATTCATTAGTTTTCTTCTTTGATTCCAAACCTCTATGCAGATAATGGTAAAATCAAATTCCAACCATGAACTTTTTCCACTAAGAATTTTCATGAAGTATCTTGCTTCCTCTTGAATTTAGTGTATCTTAACTTTAATGTAGTTTGTTTTCTGATATTTGGTTCCTATCTTTTAAAACTTCTTATTTATATTGATGATCTTAGTATCAGAGTTGTTCATGATCTGACAGAGGAAATTTTGATACATATTTTCTGTGACCAATAAGTTAAAAGTTCAAATGATTTCTCTCCTCTCTCTCTTTGTCTGTCTCTCTGCTTCCCTCTTTCTCTGTGTGTGTTTTATCTTTTTGTAAATATATATTGAATAATGTCACTGTATCCCAAGGATTTTTTTAAATTCTGCCATATCTAACCATTCGTTTTGCACTGCAGTGACCAGTTTGGACTGGTGTCTCTGCTTTATTCTTTCTTCATTTATCCATGTGTTGTACCCCATGCTAGATGCAATTTCTTAAAAGTGAATTCCATGGTGTCTAGAGAAGCACAGTGCCCCTCATGCCCAAGCTTAATAGTGGCATCCTTTCATGATTTAGCCAAAGGCTGTCTTTGGAGTAGTAATGTTCCTTTCTGCTTAATTCTTTTTTGCCCCCTCAATTCATCATTTGTTTTGGTTTTTCTACTTGAAAATTATGTTAGAATACATATGGATTATCTAAAATGCATTCCCACTTCCATCCTAGTGCATATCCTTCAAATTCCAGTTCACATCTAACTTCTAATGTAATTACTTCAATACAAAGTGGTACAGTATCTGGCATCTGGTAATAATTGCCCACAAATGTTTCTTGCATCTGAGACTCCAAGCCAAACTGTTTGTACAAGTCATTTTCTCCCACTGTATATTTATTGCCTACTGTGGTACATGCTATATGCATGCTCCTCGCTCCCCACATAATCCATACCACCTAAACCAGTACTTTGATCATTGACTGGTAGCTTGTGGCTGTTGACTTATTTATTTTATATGATGGCACAAGTTTAAATGTAACTGCTTTTGTTCTTTTTCCTTAAGCCAAGTTATCCACAGACAACCCTCCCTTCATATGTACACATTCAAGTTCTGAAGATTAATTTCAGTACTCATTGTAATTCTGTCTCTGATGTGTAATGTTCTTTGGGTAGAATTAATGGAAAACAAGAACTTGCTTTTTTATAATGAGGCATAAGTCCGTAAGACTAGATAGGGGCCAAAATGACAAAATATTTAATTAATTAATTAATTAATTAATATTTAATTAATTTTTGAGTGTTATTTAATTATAATTTTAATTTTATGATTCATACTGTATTGCTGACATATAATCTACGTATAAATAAGACATGGTGTGATATTTTCTTCTAGCATAAGAAACTTTAAAGAGAAAAAATATATATGTATATATAAAGATACTTTTTCTTAGTTCATTGAGAATAAAAGTTTGTAGTAATATTGTTTAGACAAGATACCAGGTCTGCAACTTTTCCTCTGAATAACTACTATAAAGACAATAATATGCATGGAATTAATTGTATCCATCCTACTAGCTGTTTTATTGCTATTTTATCTTTTTTCTCATTAAAATGCATTTAAAAAGACTAGATAAAGTCCTTTTTGTATGTCCTGATATCCAAAAGATGTCACTACAGCATCATATACCTTGTGAAAAGGTAGAACATACCTCTGTGTTATGGTGGTACCCAACTCTAAGCACTAGGTATACTTGCCTTTCATATAGTGAGCATGACTGCCAAAGAAGAGAAAATGAAATTTAAGATACAAATTTTTATGTAATCAAGAGAGTGATGGGAGGATTCCTGGAAGGCTGAGTGATCCTATTCAGTTGTTTATTTGAAAAATAATTAGATTTCAAGTCTAGTGTCCTGACAGTTTGCACTTAAATGAAAGAAGATCCACATTTCAAAACAGCTGAAGCCAAGGTATGATGATTATTTTCAGGCATGTTCCTGCCTTTTTTACAAAAAGATTCCACAGGCAGATAATACTAGTCAAAATCATTTGAAGAATTTGTGATCTTTTATCCTTTCTATATGTAGAATTTTCTTTTAGGCTTAACAAAAACCTAGCTGAACTTCCATCAGGAAGCTGCTTTAAGAATCATAGGAAGAAGATTCAAAATTTTCTCCTTTAATTTGGTAAAGCAAAAGTTTTCAAAAAGTACCTAAAGGGACAGTGTTTGGGATGACATTGTATTTATGGTCCCTTAACCAAAATCACAGTTTTCTCTCACCTATTTGCCTGTTATGAAATATACCTAAGTAAGTGTTGGATTGGTCTTCTGACATCAGGTAAATACTGTCACAAATTTGAGTACAGTTAAGCTTGTGCATGGTATAATACCTGAAATGGAGAACTCAAGATGAAATGGTTTGAGCACAGCTAGTGGGAAATTTTCATACTGTGTTACAAACAAAGCACTTCCTCCAATGGGAGAAAAAGGTCACTGTGCTGTGTGACATGCCTTCTGTGAGACAAGGTTCTGACCACTAATGACACTTGTGCTTTTCATTATGACAGACGTGTTAACCACATCATCTTGGCTGTGCTCCAGCCCTAGCCATTGCAGCCTCCTGCTTCTATAGCCTTCCTCATCTTTACCTCAGTTGGCTGTAGAATTCTTCACTTCCTGTCCTAAACTTTTGTGAGGTGTCATGACTATTAAACAGCTGCCATGTTGCAGGCCAGATGTGGCTGTACTTTCGTGTGCCTGAAATATTCCTCCATAAAATATTAGATAGTTTAAAAGTCTGTTTTGAAGGTTTGTAAAACACTTAGGACCCATTCAGATAAGAGGGCTATTGGTATATTCTTAACTCACACGTGAAAAACTTTCCAAAGTATAACGTAGAAATGGTAGAAATACTATAGTTCCTATACTTTCCAGTTGATAAATGTATGATGCTTGCTACTTTGAAGGTAATGAGTGGATATAATCCAATGAGACTTGCAAAATCTGTAACAAGAGTTCTAATCAAAGGTTTAAAATATGATCATTGCGCTGAGTTTAGTATCAGAAAGCTCTGCTTTGACTAAAATAGTGACATTATTTAGGAACAGGAAACAAAAGGAAGGAATAAGTGCATACTTGTGAAACTGTTTTATTAAGGTATAATTTATATATAGGTGAAATACAAATATTATAAGTGAGTAGTTTGATCAGGTTTCACAAATATGCTCCCTGTGCCACCTCTACATGTTACCACTCAGTATATTACTGTAATACTCAGGCTGTTCCTTTATGTTTCTTACTAACCAGTGCTTACCTACCTAGTCCCTCTTCTAAGCAACTGCCAGTCAGGTATCTATCATCACAGACTAAATCAAACTATTCTGAAACTTCATGCAAACAGAATCACGCAGCATGCACTTTTTTCTGTGAGGCTTCTGTCACTTAGCATAGCATTTTTGAGATGCATCTATGTTGTTTCTGTAAATAATACATTCTTCTTTTTTTGCTGAGTTTCTTATCCCGTTGATGAGCATCTAGAAAGGGAATTGCTGGATTGAATGAGATTTTTATTTTCAGGAACCTCCATACTGATTTCCATAATGATTTTACTAGTTTACATTCCCACCAACAATGTGGAAGTATTCATTTTTCCCTACGCCCATGTCAGCATTATTTGATTTTTAGCAATAGCCTTTCTGGAATAAGGTGCAATCTCATTGTTATTTTAATTTGTACTGCTGTCATGGCCAAAGATGTTGAATATCTTTTCAAGTATTTATTGTGTATTTGTATTTTGAGGAGTGACTATTCATTTTAGTCGCCTGTTGTGATTGAATTTTTTTTTTAAGATTTTTTTAATTTATTTCTCTTAAACCTCATTCATTTGTGCTATGGCTGGTTCAGCCCACCCTGGAGTGGGGGTGCGCAGCATGTGGTGCCAGGGATCGAGGAGCAGCGGTTGCAGTGCTTGCCTTAACTTTCCTCCGCAGGCGCTTTAGACCATTGAGCCATCTTGCTGGCCCATGATTGAGTCTTTTACTTTGTGGGAATCACCTTTTTTTTTTTTTTTTTTTTTTTTTTTTTTTTTTTTTTTTTTTTTTTTTTTTTTTTTTTTTTTTTTTTTTTTTTTTTTTTTTTTTTTTTTTTTTTTTTTTTAACATATTCTACATATGAGTCTTCTACCTAAGGAGAAGCTGGTAAACTTAAACTTTTGTTTTTTTCCATTTTGCAGTTTTTGTCTTCATTGTATGATGATTGTTTCCTTTATTGTGCAGAAACACTTTAATGTGATATAATAGCATTTGCTTGTTCTTGCTGTTACTTCTTGTATAACCGAGATACTGTTCAGAGTCTTTACCTGTACCTATATGTTCAATACTTTTACCTATTATTTCTTTCAGCAGATCATTTCTGGTTTAATATATAGGTATTTAGTCCATTTTTATTTTATTTTAATGCATAGTGAGAGATGAAAGCCTAGGTTCATTCTTTAAAATTTTTTTTAAAACATTATTCGGTATAGGGTTTTGCTACATAGCTCAGACTCATAGTGATCCTCTTGTACCAGCCTCCCCTGCCTGAGATGACAATCATGTGCTACCGGGCCCAGTTTTGGTGGCCTGCACAGTGTGTCCAGTGTTCTAGGGCCAGTATGGCATGTGGTACTGGGGATCAAATCTGGGTCCTTGCATTTTCCAGGCAATATCTTTCCAGCCTAGATTCATTCTTCTGCACATGGCTAGCCAGTTTTCCCAGCACCATTTGTTATGAAGACTGTCTCCTCCAATCCTCCAAGGTATGTTTTTGTCTTTTAAATTTTTTGTATTTGATTCAGGGTCTCACTACACAGCTCAGACTCCTAGTGATCCTCTGCTTCAGCCTTCCCAGTGTTGGAATTACAGGTGCCACCTAGTTTTGGTGGCCAGCTTTGGGTGCCTGGGGTAGGGCCCATGCAGCAGGCAGTACAAGGAATTGAACCAGGGTCCTTGTGCTTACTTAGACAGGTACTTTGATGGCTGAGCTGTCTGTGGCCCCGTTTTTTTTTTTTTTGTCTCCTTTATCCAAGATTAGATGGCTGGTTGTACCTTGAATTGCCTCTTCATCCTGTTTGGTTCTATTGATCTGTTTTTCTCCTAGTACCAGTACTGTGCTATTTTACCGCTATTCCTTTGTAGTATAATTTGATTATCTGAGATTATGGCCGCTCCTACTTTGCTCTTCTTTTCCAGGGTTATTTTGTTGTTCTGGTTTTTGTTTTTGTTGTTGTTGTTCTTTGATTTTTCTGGTTCCATATAAATTTGATTTCTTTTTTCAGTTGTATGAAGAATGCTGTTGGAATTTTGATTGAAATTCATTTGAATCTACGTATCAGTTTGATAGTAAGGGCCATTTTGACCACATTTTGTCTGCTGATTCAGGAATGCCAGAGGATATCTTTCATTTTCTTATGTCTCCTTGGATCTTTTTTAGCATACTGTTGTGTTTGTTACAGGAGTCTTTCACTTCCTTGATCAGTTTAATTCTGAAATGTTTAATTTTTTCTTGAACTTATTGTTAGTGGTATTTTCTCTATTTTTTGTTGGCATGTTTATTATTAATGTACAGGGATACTATTAATTTTCTGGGCCATCTTGGAGTCTGGTGAAGCCTGGAAATAGGACTTCTAAAAGGTTCATATGTGCAGAAGACTGTGGTTCAAGGCCATTTTTGCTGGTTATAAGCTCCAGAACCAGAGGGAACATACAGCTCTTCTTAAAATGGAAAGTGTTTATGCCCGGCATGAAACTGAATTCTTCTTGGGCAAGAGATGTGCTTATGTGTACAAAAAGAAAAACAACACAGTGACTCCAGGTGGCAAATCAAGTAAAACCTGAGTGACCTGGGAAAGAGGAGCTGGGCCCATGGAAATAGCGGCATGGCTCATGTCAAGTTCCCAAGCAACCTTTCTGCAAAGGCCATCAGACACCGAACCCATGTGATGCTGTGCCTCTCAAGAATTTTTTTTTTAAGAAGTTCACTTTCTTTAATGTTGTACAAAAAAATATGAGTAGAACCAAAAGTAATCATCACATATGTCTGCATCATTACCTAGGTCTTCATATTAACTTTATCATTCAAACAATAGAAAGGAGAAATTTAAGCATTGGGAAAAAGATAAAAACAAAAACAAACAAAAATACTTTTCTATCACGTTTATTCTTCTACAGTTAATAGCTGTGCTCACAGAGATGGCTTCTTTTACTTCTCCTCGGTGTGGGAATTCAGTTTGTATATAAAATTGAACCTGCTCAATAGCTGAGGAAGACTGGAAATGATGGGTCCATATCCTGGAGCATTGGCATAGAACTCAAACAGTGGTGCAGCCACCAGCTTGTAATTTTTTGGGACGGCAAACAAAGCTTTCTCTTGAAGCTGGACAAGAAACAACTTCTTACGTGCCTTTGGCTTTGTAATATGTGCAGGAATATATGGATACTGAGGAGGCTCAAAATTTGGCCTCCCCCAGTTATCAATGCAGTCATCAATGACCCAGTCTTGTAGGACTCCATCCTGGCGACCTAGTATCTCTGTCATTAAGCGCTTTAGTCCTTCAACTTCATCTTCTCCTGGGTTAAGTTCACCACCAGGTAATTTGAAGAAGGTCGTTTCCAGCTGTAATAGTAACACATGGGGAAGCCGGTGCTCATGTACAATCAGAACCCCTTCTACAGTCCTCATTCCAGTTTTATCAAACTCCTCCCACACGCACTGAAATCTGGCTGCAACAGAGCTGTCTTTTTCATAGAGGGGTTCTTTTGTACCAAAAGTGCAGTTGGTAAGAGGGTACAGGTTGATGGTGCGCTCCAAGGTGAGGGGCTTGGTCTGCTGGATGTACTTGTTGCCGAACTGGTTGGCTCCCCGCGGCCAGCCAGTCTTCGAGCGATTGGGCGGTACCACAGACATGCTGGTGAGCTCTGGCTGTGGAAGTGAGCAGAAAGCTGGAGGCAGGGAAGACTTTCCCCGTTCGGGCAGCAGCGGTTACCAGCGTCCCGCTCAGCAGTCACCGCCCGCCATTAACAACAACAACAACAAAAAAGCACAACTGAGCGCCTCTCAAGAATTTAATGGAAAATAAAAGTGCATTTGTGCTCTTGTATTTCTTTCTAAATTGTGTTAATTTTTATTCTGATATGCTGCCCAATTTGGTTATAAATCTAGGAGTCTTATGGTACAATATTTTGGGGTTTTCTATGTAAAGGATCCTGTGATCTGCAAATGGAGATAGTTTAACTTCTTTTTTTTCCTATATGGATCTCTTCAAGTTTTTCTGTTATCTAGGGCTGGCCAGATAGCCCAGGGGAGTAAAGCGCCTGCTTAGGCAGAGGCAGGGGCCAGGGTTCAATCCCCAGTGTGTCATGCCAACTCCACCTCGTGGTGTGCTGAGAAAGGGATTGAGACTGCATGTGGTGGCACGTGCCTATACTCCCAACGCTTGGGAGGCTGAAAACAGGGGAATCGCTGAGTGTGATCTGTGTAGTGAGACCCTGTGGATCCTATACTAATTTTTTTTTAAAAGTTTTTTTCTGTTATCTAATTTCTCCAGCTAATATTTTGAGTACTGTATTAAACAGGAGTTATGATTTGGAACATCCTTGTTTTATTCCTGATTTTAGAAAAAAATCTTTCAGGTTTTCTTTATGTAATATGATGGTGAGAGTGTCATAAATGGCTTTTGTCAGATTCAGATAAGGTCCCTCTCCATGTATTTTCTTTAGTTTTTTTTTTTTAAACCATAAGTGGATTATAAATAGAAACTGGATTTTGTCAGAGACTTTTTCTTTGTCTACTGAGATGATTCTGTGGTTTTTTTCCTTGCTTCTATTTATATGATGTATTACATGCATTGATTTTCATATGTCGAACCATTCTTGCACCCTTAGGATTAATCAAACTTGGTGAGCTTTTCTCTCCCCAGGACCCTAACTCTCACAGATGCTACTCAATCATGCAGCCCTTGGGGCACATTTTGCTCAGTATTTAGGTCCAGTCTTCTAATCAGAGATAATTTAGTTTTCAAATTCTCTCTCTAGTGTCCTCATAGCCACACCTTAGCTAGCTGGCTTTTAGCTTCTGTCATGTCCATGTGTGTGAATATTTCACATGAGGTGTTCCTCTTTCTGGTAGGAACGATAAAAGGATTAACAACAGCCTTTTCCATCAACTGAATGGCCCTTGAAATACCAGCTTGCTACCTAGATCTCTCTGTCCTTTCCCAAGATGAAGTATAAGCTGGACCTGAAGTGTAAGACATTGTCCAGTTCAGGAGCAGTCTAGCTTCACTCTCCAGCCCCCCATAACTAGATTTTGGTCTAATGAATTGCACCTTCTGTCTTGTATACCTGGTTCTCCACTACCCCCAGTCTCAGTATACCAGCTTTCCTCCAGGGCAGATATGTTGGTTTCCTTCTGATGTATATATCAGAGCTTCCTTCCTTTGCTGCTGCCAATTAAATGGTCATGTCCAAGGAATTTGCCTCTTCCAGAATATGAAAGGAAATTGTAGATTCATGTTTTTTCTATGTGGTTCTTTCCGGCCAAATTCTCTGGGCCTTTTCATCCTTTAAGATACAGCTCATAGAACACCTCCTTTGTGAAGAACTTTCCCAAAATTTCTATGCAGTTCGTTTTTCCTTGTTCCTTGACATTTCCACTATTTTAGCATAGATTGCAGAATTCAGGTAATTTCTTTTTTTGCTTAAATTTTCACTGTTGAATGACTAAATAGAAGAACCAAGATTTTTACTAAATGTGACAAATCTTGGAGTTCAAAGAGATCAGAAAAAGAATAATAACATACAGTCCTCTTACTGCAAGAACAAGAAGCTGAATATTACTTCATGGTAGTGACAGCCAATACAATTGTTATCCCCACTGTGAACTGAGGCCCAGAGGAGCTAAAGACTTTCTTCAAGGACAAACAACTACAGGTAGATATTTTCAGGACTGGACTCCAAAGTTGTTTAACTTCAAATTCTGTACTTCTATCTCATATTATATGAAAATATTTTTATTCCTTTTTTTTCCCTGTATTTTTTAGGGAAAGGTCTACGGGTGTTTAGGGATTACTACTAGATTGGACTTGTAGTGATCTGCCTGTTTACACCCTCCCAAGAGCTGGGATTACAGGCTCGTGCCACCATGTCCAGTCTCAATTGCCTTCTGAGTTTGGCCAGGCAGTGGGTAGGGCGATGGGGGAAGCAGGCCTGCATGGTAGGCCCTGGGATGGAACCCCTGGCCCCTGTGCCTGCTTGCAGGCACTTTAATCCACTGAGCTATTTGGCCAGTCCTAATATTTTTCTTCTTGATCACATCTTAAGTAAATTTACAGTTTCCAAACATTCATAGTTCTAGCTGCCTATAGGTAAGAAGCTGTGCTATAGGTAAGAAAAATGCTGTTTCTTATTCCTCGTGTGCTTTGTGCCTCCTGCACAGGCATGTTCTGCTCTCTTTTCTATGGATGCTGCTTTGCTTATAGGATGATTACATCCTAATTCACCCATCATACATTGAAAATTTCATAAGCTCAACCTGTGTTTAATTGTATCTTACCAACAAAGTAAACTGTAGAATAATGGTTGCTTGCCCTTAGGGTCGCCCTGCTGGGAGCTACAGCTCACTGTCGCTGCCTAACATCATAAGAAAGTATTGTATGTGCTACATATTTTTCATCTGAAAAGAACAACAAATTAAAAGTTCACTTTCTGCTGAATGTACATTGCTTCCATACCATCTTAAAAGTTGAACCATTGTAAGTCATAGACCATCTGTATATATTTCTTACTTGCACAGGGAGTTTTTTTTTTTTTTTTTTTTTTCTTTCACTGTAAGGCTTTTCTTGTTCTTCATTATTTCATCCACATATCCACCATGATGCCTTATACTTAGTAGGTGCTCCATGGAAATTTATTGTCTTAAATTAAATCCTACCATGTTTCCATTATTTTGACCCAGAGGCTAACCTGGTACTTAGAAATCAAACCCTCATAACCTCAGTTTAGTTTCCTTATAGATCTCCCCAGCAGATGATTGGCAAGAACATAATCTCATGCTGTCTTCTGGAATACATTAGCATTTTCTATTTAAAGCTGTCTTATTTTGACCCTTTACAGGAGTTATTAGTAAGAAGTTCTTTTTTTAAAAAAATTCAAATTAGTTAGTATGCAAGAAACAACTGTTTAAATTATACAACCAGGTCTAAGGAAAGTAGAAAGCTAAAGAGGAAATAGGCTATTCTAGTTCCCTAATACCCTAGGGAACAGTAAATATATTTATAAAGTGAAATATAGTTTTATAATGTTAAACATTTCTTTTTTAAAAAAATGACCTTGCCTTGCATATATTTACGTATGCCTTCTATGAGTTTAGGCATATGCAACAAAATATTGTCTGTGTCTTTTGAGGAACTGAAATCATTGAGAAGAAAGATAAAGATGAAACACATAATTGATTGAGTTTTAGATGAGTGGAAAGGCATTGGTGTACATAGTTATATCTGTAACTGAGGAAAGGAAAGTAGCAGTGAAAAACTAGAATGGTTGAGGAGGATTTTGGTGGAGCCAGCCAGGTTTATACTGAAAATAAACAATGAAAATTCATTTAATTTTTCCAACTTCACCAGAAACAAAATGCCTATAAGGTAGAAGCAGAGGAGAGCTCGGTTGCTGAAAGCATTAGAAAGAAGCCAGGCACTTTGTATCAGGACAACAGGAAAGATGCTCCTGTGTACATTATGCTTCTCATTCCTAGAAAGTGAAGCACTTGAGAGAAAGATTAGACCTAAAGATTCAGACATATACAGGTCTTCTGGGAAACTGAGGCATGGGGATTACCAAGTGCAAGGATAGCCAGGGAAATTTATTGAGATTGTCTCATAAAATAATTTTTATGAGCTGTGGATTATTGTACAGGGGAAAAGCATTTACCTAGTATGTACAGGGTTCTGATTTCAGTCCCCAGTGCCCCAAAAGTAAAACAAAGATCAGGCATGAATCTTTAAGTTATCTGAAAAGAAAATGGAGTGGTGTTAAAGTATGCTTATTTGACCAGTATTATTTTATATAAGACTAAACTATAGAAGTATAGAATTTATCCTACTTGAAGATTTTGTTTTTCCCTTTTCCCAGTTATCTACTGGCTAGTATGATTGAGTTTTTTTTTTTTTAAAGGCTCAATATAATGGAAAGCTATTATCTAATATAAACATACAGTGTTTCCACCTTTATCTAGAGCAGTGGCTCTCAACCTTTCCAATGCCGTGACCCGGCAATACAGTTCCTCATGCTGTGGTGACACCAAACCAAAAAATAATTTTGGTGGATACTTCAAAACTGTAATTTTGCTACAGTTATGATTTGGAATGTAAATACCTGATATGCATTATGTACTCTCATTGCTACAAATCAAACATAATTTAAACATAGTGATTAATCACAAAACAATATTTAATTATATGTTGAGAAATGTTTATTACTAATTCCAAAAAATAACATTTTACCATGGCATAGCATGGGTTTAAATATGTACTTTCCGATGGCTTTAGGCAACCCCTGTGTTTTGGTTGTTCAACCCCTGCCGGGGTCATGACCAGGTTGGGAATCACTGAGCTAGAGATTCTATGAGGTACAAGTACTGAAATTATTAAACGTTGGGAAGTTCTAATTATAATATCCCTTTGTATTCCAGATTAGTATCCAAACCACTGAGCTATTATGTGAAAAAAGCATTTGATTAGTCAAACAGTTTTTTTTTTTTTTTTTGGTACAGGGAATCAAATAGGAATTGTTACAACATAAAAAAAAAATTATAGTTCATTGACATTATATTTTTATGATGTGCTAACTGATTAATATAGTTATGTTACTAAATCCTTACCATGAGATAGAAATCATTTCTTTTTATATTAATGTAATAAATTAGATACTAATAATCATTCTTTTTAGTTCTGTGAAAAAATAGAAAACTTTGTAACAATTTAATTAGAAGGTAACAATGGTTAGTAATAATAATTAGTATACTTTGTACAATAATCTTAAAAATGTTACTTAGAGTGAATATCATAGATAAAAAGACTTTCTCTTTCTTACAAAACAAACTCAACCCTCCAATAAAAAGCACAAAATTTTGTTTTCAATAAACTAAGAGAAAGTAGTAACATAAAGGAAACAATTAGCATGTATATTGAAATATTTTTAAACAATGGAATATTTCTTATTGAAGCTAATAAACAGTGGTAAGGGCACTGGAATGTAGCAGATTTCAGAGCTTTCTGACTCTTAACTTCCCTACCTTTTAGCAAACAAGTTTGATTGCTTATGGAGAACTACAAAACTAAAGATCCTTTTAGTAATTTTCTTTGTGTGATATTTATCTCACATGATTGTGCTATTTTCATTTTACTTAAAACATGCAAACATGGATATCTTTCTAGCTGTAGCTGCCTTTCTAATTTAGCTTCAAGTTTTAGAATTTCCTTTTTTATGGTGACTTTACCCTTTCCTTATTGAAAACTCCTTCTTTTTACATTCCCACTTTTGTGTTTTAAATATCCTTTTGGAAAAGAGTATATTTGGAACAGTGTATCAGTGAGAAAGGATTGCTTGTTTCTTTTTTTTTTTTTTTTTTAATGAGCTACTGTAGTAGCTATGTTCTATAAAATCATAGAAGGATTGAGTGGGGTTAGGTATCAGCAAGCTTCAGATTTCATTTTCTCAACCATTTGATACATAACCTTGTTTTTATATGGGTTTGTGTTTAAAGATATGCTATTTAATGTACCAACAATGGGAATAATTTGATAAAATATATATAGTCTTTTATATTAAAATACTAAAAATTTATGTATTAGCTTCTCATTACTGTGACACAATATCTCAGAAAATCAAACTAAAGAGAGAAAAGAGTTTTGGCTGATGGTCTATGAACAGTTGTTTCCATTGCTTTTGGCATGAAGCAAGGCAGACGCCATATGGAGGAGGAGGCTGCTCAGTGTATATTGTTGTTTTCTTCCTATTGCATTCAAGATGGACAGCTCTTCAGCTTCTGCTTATACTTTTTGCTATATGGCTCAGCTCAGCCTTGTTGCACATCAGGGACACTAGACAGAACTTAAAGCACTATTCTTGGGGCCCATTTTAACAATAAAAGGACCAGATAAACACAAACGTGAAAAATGTGGCACTAAGCAGGCCAAGAAAAGATCACTTGTTTATAGTGTGACAACTGAAATGAGAAAACGTAGCTCCCCTTGTTTGACTTCAGTTGAGAACATGCATGTGGGGTGACCCCAATATTTTTCTACTCGGCAAATTCTGAAAACAGCTAAGAAAACACCATAACTATTGATATTGATATTACAAATGAATTTTCACAAGTAGGCAAATTTACAAGTACAGCTTTAGCAATATAACAGCGTTTCATAGAGAAACATTTACTGCAAGGTATACAGATATATAAGAATTTACCAGATTTCCTTGTAGGGGCTGCCTGCAGGGTCAGGTGTGGAAAAGTACATAAGGGCTGTCTGTGTGGTGAAGACTTGAAGGATCTAGTTGAACGCTGGGGGCTCACTATGGGGTCCTGTGTAAGTCTTTCTGAAAAGGCAGACGAGTGTGTGATGGGAGGCAGAAAAGTCTAAGCTGGAAGTCAGGCAGCAGTGTCCAAAGTAGAGGTGAAGGCTGGAGCTCCTTCGAAGAAACAAGCAAAGATTTTCTTCTCCATTTCCCTTTTACTCCGTTCAGGTAACAAATGTATTTGTTAGTGTCACTCATATCCAGAGTAAATTATCTGTCTTCAGTAAATCCTTTCAGCAGCACTTAGATCCATGCTGATGCAATTTAGTTGGATGTTTCTTACTTGAAGTGACATAATCAAATCAGGAAATAAGGGTCAGCTTTAGATGAATTTATTGCAAAACAAAATTTTTTATGGCTTGGAATTTTCATGACTTTCATGATAATTTGAATAAATTAAGAAAAATAGATTAATATCTTAAAGTTGCAATTTCTGTGCATAGCCCTGTAAAGGAAACTTCTCAATTTATCATCAGATTACCATTAATTAAAGATAAGCAAAAGTAACTGAAGTCATTAATTTCTCATGATAGAACAAGCTACTCATTGATCATAACTGTGGGAAAATAGTATTAGATTTCTAGGTTATTTTTGCTTTTTATTTTGTTCCTCTTTGTTCAAAGCCTGTTACTGAAGGTGATTCTTTTGAGGTTATACCATTTCCTTTATGCACACACAAAGATATATATTAATAAGTACTTAGCTAAAACTAATTCATTAAATGTTTTGTTATACAGGTCTTGCTTTAACTTGCCCTTGATCGTTCAGCGGAAAAGCTTAATTACGAGGCATAAAACGCAGAACTAGATTAGTATGATGAGCTGTAAGCAGCTTAAATCAACAACCTCCAACATTTCCAGTTTCACCAGTAACCCACTGCAATTATGGAACATTAAACTATGTATACATCTACTTCCTCTCAGTTCAAAGAGCAGAATTTTTTTTTCTTTCCTTACCAATATCAATTAGAAAATGTATCACGTCCACACCCTGTGCTCTGTATTCCTATTGTGAGAACAACATGCGATGTGTCAGTTATTGTGAATGTACTAGTAATGTGTTGTGAAACTATCATATTGATATTTCTTATTAAAAGTAATTAAAAATTAAAATAATTCATCAATATTTGAAAAAAATTTGGCTGGCAAGATGGCTCAGTGGTCTAAAGCACCTGCTTAGGCAAGTTTAAGCAACCACAAGGACCATGGTTTGAACCCCGGCACTACATGCTACACCAGCCCCACCTCCAAGGCGGGCTGAGCCAGCCTTAATATTAAAAAAAAGAAAAATGTAATGTTTAGGGGGCCAGAGAGATAGCTCAGGGGCACAGGGGCTTGCCTGGCAAGTGCAAGGTCCTAAGTTTGATCCCTGGTTCCACACACACAAAAAAAAGAAATGTTTATTTAACAAGTCTGACAATGCTTAAAGCCTCAGCCTGTGCAGTTAAGTTTGTTTCAAATATACCTTTTTATAGCTATCCCGATTTGGGCCTGGTATTTATTTTTCCTAAGTCTATTACTCCAACTAAAGAAATGATATATTATCTCAAAATACAGTAAGTATATGAAATGCAAATAAGTAAATATATAAGTATATATACTATAAATATACTATAAATAATTAGCATATAATTTGAATACATGAATATTTTAGATGGTTTGAAAATTTGTATCAAATGCATAACAATGCTAACTACATATAAAATGTATAAAATGCATGTATTGTTTTTTTTTTTTTTTTTTTGTCTTTCTGAGACAGGGTCTCATTATGCAGTTGAGGCTGGCCTTGAGCTCACTTTTGTAGCCCAGGCTGGTCTCGAACTCACACCGATCCTCCTGCCTCAGCCTCCCAAGTGCTGGGATTATAGGCGTGTGCCACCACGCCCGGCTAAAATGCATGTATTGTTACTATAAATAAATGAGAATATAATAAGTTGTTTGTGACACTACCTTTTCCATCTCATTATTTATTATTTTATAATGAAGCCCCCCAAAATTTAAGTGATTTATTTCCCAGAATTCACCTTTAAGTCTAGGTGAACTGTTCCTCTTATGAATTTATTATCTTGCTTTTCGGGTTTTTTCTTTTTTGCCAGGCTGAGGCTTGAACTCATGAACTAGCACTTGCCAGGCAGGCACTTGTGCCCAGAGCTATCTCCCCAGTCCCTGGGATTTTTCTTTTTAACTGTTTTTTTTTTTTTTTAATATTTCACTTATTTATTTGGTACCTTGTACTTCTAGTGCTCCTCCTATCTCAGCCTGCCCAGCACTGAGATTACAGCTGTGTGTCACCACACCTAGTTGGTACCAGGGATAAAACCTGTGTCCTTGCACTTGCCAGACAGTTGCTTACAACCCAGAGCTATCTCCTCAGACCCACTGCCAGGTTCTTATTGAAAAATTTGATATGCATCTCCAATCCCCACCCTTGGGAAAACTGTGGAATACAGATTTTGGCACCAAATTATTTAGTAGAGGATGGGATTTGCCTTCATTATTTACTACTCATATGGCTTTAAATTAGTTTTGCCTGTAAAGTTGTGATTAGAATAGTATTTATCTCAATAAGCTGTTGTAAGCAGTAATAATACATGTGAAATACTTAGAATCATGCCTGGCGCATAGTACCAGCCCAGCAGCATCACAGCAAAATTGTTGAAAAGTGTATTATGGTGGGTATGGAGAGCCCAGGTTTATTTTTTAGAAGTATTTCTATTGATGAATTGTTAATTTTATGAGCTTTATCATATGGAACAATGTGTATTTTATTTTAAAAATAAAATAACAATGTAAACATTATATTAATACGTAACTATAAAAACATCAACATATTCAACATCAACTGTTTACCTGCTTGCAAGATCTAAAAAATAACAGAAATAAATTCTTATTGGATTAATAATATCCCTTAGTTATTTTGGACTTAGCAGGCCCACAGTCTCTCAAATGGATGGATGTCTAAGCCTTAAATATATGCGAAAAATGGTACATCCACTGAGCAACAAAGACTTAATTTTTAATTCTGTTTTATAGCTGAATAATAGTCCATTGTGTAAAAATACCACATCATCTTCCTTATCCATTCTTCAGCTGATGGGTAACTGGATTATTTCCTGGATTCGGCTATAACAAATTGCACTGTTATAAACACAGATGCACATATATTGCTGTTTTATGAGGTTTTCAGTTCTTCTGGAAAAGTACTCAGGAGGAGAATAACTGGCTTGAATGGGATCTCCAATTCTAGCTTTATAAGGACTCTCTACACTGTTTTCCATAGTGGTACCAGTCTGCAATCCCATCAAGAATGCAGAAGAGTTCCTTTTGCTCCATAGACTCTCCAGCATTTGTTTTTGCCTGACTTCTTGATGTTAGTCATTCTTTTTGGGGTGAGATGGGATCTCAGTGTTGCTTTGATTTGCATTTCTCAAATGACCAATGATTTTGAACATCTTTTTGTATGTTTACTTGCCATTTGTATTTTTTCTTCCTGATTTTTTTAAAGTTCTTTATATGTTCGAGATAGAGAGCCTTTGTCTGAGGGACAGTTAGTTGTAATTTTTTCTCAGTTTGTTGGATGTAACTAGAGAATGTACTCTTAATTGAAATAAACCAGACCCACATGTGCAAACATTGTATTGTCTCAGTGTGAGAACCTGAAAGAGAAAAGTGGAATAGGAAGGGAACAATAGACCCTGGTAAAAGGGAATGAACTTATTCAAAAGGAAAGAGTTACTGAGTTGAGGAGAAGGCCAGGAGAGGGAGTGGGGGAGAGAGTTATTTATGTATGTAAGCAGGTTGGTTTGCACAACTGCTGTTCATTTCTGCTGGTCTGGGGAAAGAAGCCATTAATGCTTTAATTTGTTTCATCTCCTTTTTTCAATTGTTTGTACTTTTTGTCTTCTTAATTTCTTATCCATTCTTTTCTTCCAACTTGCATGCATATATCTGGTAATCAAATAAGTAGTTGGAAGACAACACTATGTATTATAGCAAATACTATGAAATTTATATTACTTTGTTAAGTGAAATTCTGTGTCATTTGTAATTTTTTTGTTTTGATTCTAACTTGTTCTTTCTTTCTTTCTTTCTTTCTTTCTTTCTTTCTTTCTTTCTTTCTTTCTTTCTTTTATTTTATTTTATTTTTTGACACAAGTGGTATATTTTCAGGGCCCCAGAGGGATCAGAAAACCATCTCATGAAATTTTAAGGTTTATTTATTTATTTATTTATTTATTTAGGTTTTAGGTCCAAGAACTTCTCTGGGCAGCTGCTGTTTATTGGCTTTTCAAAGAAAGAAGGGGAGGGATGCTGAGGAAAGTACAGGAATCTGGGTAGAACTTGGGAGTTCTTTCAAGAGCTTCTGCAATTAATATATTATATTAATTTAGGAGAATTATCTCCAGGAAGGCCTTCACCAATGAAATGCCTGCAGCTACAGTCTTTATCTAGCTATTTGAGGTTAGAACCAGGTGTCCTTAGCTTGGCCTTGTCTTTCCTTTGAGACCTCATGGCTTCAATTGCAGCCTGCGTAACTCACATTACGTCACTTACTATGAGTTTGTTGCTCTGTTTTTGTAGGAGATTCTTGTGGTGTTATCCCTCTCTGTTTATTGGTCTGTTCCAGAATTCGAATCGTCTGAGATTTACTATTCTTTATTCTACTTACTCATTAATCAATTCCAGTCCCATTCTTCTAGGAAAGTTTCTCAATATTATATTCTCTTATTTTCTTTGTAAACTATGAAACTATGATTGACATATTTAGGATCAAGTAAAATGCAGCCATTGGCCAATTCTTCACATTTTGAGTGACATCATAGTTGGTGCATAGTTCCTCAACACCATCTGCTTCATCTTTTGTTTTGTTGTAAAATATGACCATTTCTGGTTTCATCCGTGTCGATTCACTATCCTTTTTTGCTTGTTTGTTTTTGAGTCAGGGTTTTACTATATAGTCGAGAAGAGCCTTGAACTCATTGTTTAGTCCAGGCTGACCTTGAAATGTCAGGATCCTCTTGGCTCAGCCTGTAAGTTTGGATTATAGATATACACCACCACATCACAATCAGGTTCACTAGCAATCTTAACATCATGGTATGATATTTACGGTATCAATGCTACTTTGTTTTCCTATGCTGATCAGCTGTTCTTTTAGCAAATGTAGCATCAATAAATAGCTCATGAACCACTTGTTGAATGTGACATATGGATTACTTTTTCAAATAGATGCAGTTAGGCCATTTTGACAGAGCCTGCAACCCAGGTGGGAGTGGAGTGGGCTGGCACTTGTTGCTGACTCTTTCGTGTCCACCATGGTCCAGTCAGCAGGGTGATTACACTGTCAGCCTTCGAGCCAAAACTTGTCTCTTATTTAGTTCTGTGGAGCACCTGGCTGACATGAGTGAAACAAATTCAAGGGCAGATGGCCTCCCTCACAGTCAAAATCTCCAACCAGAACTCCTGCTCATGTAAAATTGGAGAGCAGGTAAGGATCTCATAGTCCTTCAAGGATTTCCAAACATTGTGAATACCATTCTTAGTTGAGATTCAAATCCCAGTTGAGGTCAAAGAGGCATTCTCATAGATGATACACTTGATCCAGATCCCACTCTCACTGTCATAGAAGATACTCTCAAAGTAGGTCATATGCCCCAGAATACCTGCTACCAAGGAGCTGAACTCACTCGCCATTGTCTAACTGGAGAAGACATGCAGGAAGCAAAGCAAATCCGGATCCCAATTCTTGTCTTGTCTTATTTGGCCTCAGTTTGTATACAACAGAGAGAGATCTTCATGAAGCATTTTTTCTGTATGGACCATTTAGTGGTGTCAGTGTAGTTTATGATCAGCAAACTGGGCGATCTTGAGGATTTGCTTCTGTGTATTTTAAGAGAATAGATGATTCAAAAGAGGCTATGGAAAGGGCAAGTGGGATGGAGCTGGATGGTAGAAAAGTCCATGTGGATTATTCTATGACCAAGAGAGCACACACACCTGCACAAGGCATCTACATGGGCAGATCAGCTCATAGTGGTCGTGGTGGCCGTGAGGCAGTGGCAGTGGTGGTAGCGATGGTGGCCGGCACTGAGATTCTTACCATGATAGAGGATATGATTGCGGGTGTAACAGATACGAAGACTATGATTACCGGGACAGAAGAAGATCGCCTTCTCCTTACTATAGCCCATACAGATCATGATCGAGATCTTGTTCTTTTTTCATTCTTTGTACTTTTAATGAGAAATAACAATGGGACAGTTCCAAAAACACGTTAGTAGTACATTTCCAATATTTGGTACAATGCATGTTGTTGTCTTCTTGTTAGTTATACAGAACACAGGGTGTAGACGTGATAATTTTTCTAATCATTATTGGTAAAAAAAAAATTTTTCTGATTGAACTAAGAGAAAGTAGTTATACATATAATCCATTGAAGATCTTGTTTTTGCAGCCAAGATGCTATTGATAACAGAATGGTTGCTGTTAAGAAATTTTTTCCCTCCTAATTTCCTTCTCTCTCTCTCTCTCTCTCTCTCTCTCTCTCTCTCTCTCTCTTTCTTTTTCTTCCTCTTTTCCCCTCTCTCTCCCTCTCTCTTTTAAAATTCTGACTTCCCAAGCTTCCTATCCTTCTCCTATCCTACTCCTTAAAAAATTGCTTGGTTTTTTACCATATATATTATCAGTTATGTTGCTGTTTTCCATCCCTATTATTATACACTTATTGATGTAATTGTCATTTTAATTAGTTAAACCCAGTGGGAAAAAAATCCAGTGTTACACTTGTGTGTGTTTCTGTGTGTGTGTGTGTGTGTGTGTGTGTGTGTGTGTGTACATGTGTGTATGTGTGTGTGTGTCTGTGGTGCTGGGGAACAAATCGAACTCAGTACCTTGCCCTTGTCAGGCAAGTGCTTATTTTACTAAGTTATCTCCCTGGCCCCAGTGTTATGCTTCGTAAATTATTTTTTTCCTTGCTTTTAGGGAGGTGTCTTAGCTACTTTTCACTCGTTGCTGAGACAAATACCCAACACTCAAAATGAAAGAAGGAAAGGTTTATTTAGCTCACAGTTTGTGGAGGTTTCAGTCCATATTAGGCTGGCCCAAGACTGAGTGGAACAGGGCAGAGAGCATCCAGTTCATGGAGGCGGAACAGCAACAAAATGGTGGCAGAAGCAGCCAACCAAACAGGGCAGCAGAGCAATAGTCTCTCTGTCTCTCTTTATATTCCTATCAGGCTCTCTGCCTTAGGATATCCACCCTAGACCACACCCATAGTCCCAGCCCTACTCAGACCGATAATCCCATCGGTACTAAAACACATAATCCCAGCGACTCGTGAATCAAGTCTCAATCTATAGAAGTCCCCGCCCAATGACTACATGAGGCTTTAGGGGGACAACTAGGCATAAACCATAACAGGAGAATTATCTTCTTGCTAATCAGATGAGGGAGAGCTCTGTATTGCATATTGTATTAGATACGGTGCTAAAGATTTATATTTGTGGCTGGAGATATAGTTCAGTGACACAGTTTCTGCCTGGCAAGTGCAAGGCCCTGAGTTTGAGTCCGAAAAAAAATCTGCATTCATGAAAGACTCATTTTTGTCTTGCTTTTAACTTTATATTAGGGGAGATAGTCACACGAAGTAGTTCAGTAGTGTCAGGTTTGTCTAGGGTGGCATGGAACAGTCACATAGTTGAGTAGAAAGTTTAAGCTTTAGAAGAAAGTGCTTGGATGTTTCTTTTGAAAATGTAATTTTGAATCTTAAATATTAGTCACTTTCTAGAGATGAAAAACTTGTGGACACCTTTAAAACATTGTATTTTAAATATATCTGTTAAACTTTACAAACGTAAAGAGTGATTTTTGTGCTATAATTTTTTAAGTTTAAATAATCCCTTAATCAGCGAAGGAAATGCCTTTTTTATTACCTAGATCAATGGTTTAATTTGCTGTTAATGGTATTGGCACATTGGTTAAGCAGGCTCTTATATAGTATTAGAGTCCTTAGACTATATATGTGGGGGAGAAGTGGTCTCTTTTCAAATAAAAAGTAATTCCTTTGAAAAATAAACAAAACAAATAGATGCAATTAGTTTGCTCACAAAGTGAGATGGTTTACTACCACATAAAGATCTGGTGACCAAGTTCCAGTCTAAATTTCTAAATTCAAGGTGTAAAATGTCTTGGCATCTATGTGGCATATATTTTTATGCCATATTTGGAAGATTTACTTGGCATATATTTTCAAAAGTATCAACAACCATGAAATGTTACAAGTTGTTCCTAAATTGTCATGCATTTGAATAGTTTATAAATAAATGGCTTGACAGTTGAAAACAAAACTTTCAAAAAATGAGTGACTTGCCGCCGATTCATTATTTTTTTAAATTTTCCTTTCTTGGCAGGTCTTTTTGTCATCAAAACACAGGCCAACTTGAAGAAAAGCAAATCTCAATTGTCATTATTGTTATAAAAATCTCAGTGTCACCTCTGCCATTTCTACATTAATCTTTTAGATTCTTAAAATTAGAATGGTAAATTCTGCTGCAAAAGTTTTCAGTTAAATAATTGAGATTTCATGATAAACATATTTTTGAGTGTTTCTGTTGATGCAGAGTATTTTACTTGTATTTCTTTATGTGTTAATAACATCTTGTAGCATATTATCCATTACAAATAATTTCTAGCATTACTTCCCAGCATTAGCATTCTACCCAATGGGTTTTGGCCATGTTCTCACTTAGTTACAACTTTGGATCATTTTGGTGTGCATGATCATTTTGCAGCATATTAACCAAAGATTTATTGCCATTACTGTTTTCTTCCTCATCCAAAGCAAGGCTCTTATTTTGTATTTCTCTGTCACATCTTGCTAACTTTTTTAGTTTACTTGACTTAAGTCATCACTGATAGATCATGTGATGACTCACTTCAGTCTTTTCCCAGTTTTGAATTTTCATTCAATATTGTACTGAATTGGGCTAATTCTGCAGGAAAAAAATCAAAAGGAAGCATTTACTAAAAAATCGTAAACACACCAGGTGTCTCAATTACTTTTCTGTCATTGCTGGGACAAAATACCTGCCACCCAAAATTAAGAAACAAAAGGTTTATTTAGCTCACAGTCTGTAGAGGTTTCAGTCCCTACTCATCTGGTTCCAAGGCTACTGGCACATGGCAGACGGCAGCAGTTCATGACAGCAGAAAGCAGCAAAGCAGCAAGAGCCAAAGGGAGGGGTAGAGGCAACAATGGTAGCTAGCAAGCCTTTCTCCTTTCCTCATATTGTATGCTGATTGCCCACGCCAGAGTGAGTTCATCACTCACACCCATAATTTCTGCATTGGGTCATGATTTAATGACAAACTCTAGACCCTGTCTCAAAGAAAAAGGAAAAGAAACCAAAAAAGTTTGTACATATACAAAAATGTAACAGCATATAACATGAGCAAAACTTATCTGTTTATACTTTGAAACATATCTTGTTTTTCATTGTATCAAGTGAGTGGACTCAGAACTGGTTTCCTATACTCCCCTAGTGGAGCTACCGAGATGCACAACAGGCTACTGTTACGCTAAAGTATACGTTTTCATTAGAAAAGTACGGTATGCGCATATGCAACCCAGCAAAAAGATCTGAAATGTGTTAGGTATTATTGGATACTGTTTTTTAAAGAAAAGAACATATTTACTAGGGGAAAGAAAGATCCTGTCCAAGAGAGGGACAGGAGGGGGGGTCCCGGGTGGGTGGCCCCCTGGATATTGTTGTTTTTGCCTTTTTAGAGGAAACAGGAAAAAAAAAAAAAGACTTCATTTCCCTGAGATCTCTAATATTGTGCAGATAAGACAAAACTATCAGAGTTGAGTCTTGGTTGAAGGATGATAGAGCAAAAATCTATCTCAGAGTTTATTGTGGTAAATCTCCACTGGGAGGTCTAACTGGAGCTGTAGCGAGACATGGACCACAAGAGCTAGGAAAGTACAGCCTTGTAACGGAAAAATGGACAGAACTTGTCAAAGTTATTCTATATTTTATGGAAATGGGAAAGCCTTTCTTCTCTTTTCCTTTCTTTTTTCCTTCCTTCTGTTCTTCCTTTCTTCTTTCCTTCCTTCCTCTTTTTTCCCTCCCTCTATCCCTTCCTCCCTCCCTCTCTCTTTTCCTTCCTTTCTTCTTGAGGCAAGGTCTCACTATGTACTCCAGACTGGCTTTAAACTCACTTACGTAACTCAGGTTGGCCTCAAACACAGGGTGATTCTCCTGTCTCAGCCTCCCAAATGTTGGAATTACAGGTGTGAAATCTTTTTCTTAGTATTACTATATTGCCTTTTTCTCTAAGATGAATTCATTTGAAGACTACTTCCATATTTCAGGTATTCTGAAGCTAAAGTCTTCTAACTATTTTAGTAAGTTCCTCAGGGTCATCAGTGTGTTCAGGTGACTTCAGTGCCAGAAAGCTAACCTAGTTACAATCCTTATTGTCGTCTTCATGGTAAATACTCCATCCATGGGTCAACTCATTCCTACTTTTATGTCTCTTAAAACAAATGAGCTGTATCTCAAACATTTGATATGAAAGAGGGCTTCTGGAATAAATTGCATGTGCTAGTGTTTTTCTGTAAACAATTTCCTCCTTTCAATCCCTTACTATGGCAGAGCAATAGCCAAGAAGAAAGAGAGCAAAAGTTTCAGAAAGTGGATTTTTCCTTCCTTTTCTTGACATTAGTATAGACTCACAGTCATTTTTTTCTACTTTATATATTCACAGTGGACATCAGTTCAGCCAAACATATCAACATTATAATCTCAGAAACTGTTTCAGTTTCTCTATTAAAGCTTATAAAGAGTACTGGCCTAACTGAAAGTGAAAAAGGAATTTATTCAAGAAATAATGTTGAAGAAGATAAAAGGAAAGCTAAGTGAGAACATTCCCATTTTATTTTCAAAGTTCAGCCTTTGTACAGCTGCTATTTATTCCAAAAGATGAATCTAACATTTCATTTGCTATATCAAACACCCAAATAATAAAACTACTACGTTGAAGATCAGAGGAACAAAACTAATAGCACACTTTTCCAACTAATAAAGTTTTTGATAGTCTTTTTCAAACATTAGTTTCTCCTTCCAAAATATATTAGTATGCCTTCAGTGAAGCTTCTGTAAGTAATGTAGGTGCAAGATATTTATTACCAGCCAAAGGGAGCAAGATAATATAATTTTATAACAAATATATTGTGTTGATCATCCATTATATAATATAATTAATACTTTATGATAAATGTATTGGTGCCTAAAGTTGGAATACTATGCTAACACATAACTCATCATTTTCTACTATGTTTTTATATGATGACTATGTAATCTCTTTTCTGTATAAAGGTACTATAGACTTTTTAAAAATACTATAGAATTAAAGATAAAATAGCCAAGTATGACAGCACACACTTGCAGTCTCAGCACTCTGGGAGGCTGGGGCAGGAAGATTAAATCCTACCAGACTAACTTGGGTTACTTAGCAAAAATCTTACAATAAAAAATAAAAGACTGGGCATGGTGACACATATCTGTAATGCTAGCACTTGGGAGGCTAAAAACAGGAGGATCACTATGAATCCAGTCTGTGTAGTGAGACCCCATAGACACTGTACTAAATACATTAAAATCAAATAAAAAATAAAAAAGGGAATGGGGATATAGTTCTGTACCAAGGCTCATTCAGTCTTTTTTGTATTTTGAAACCTCTATTGTCACTGCTTATGTGTGTGATGGCTTTTATAGTAAGAGGAAGAAGTGGATGAATATAGGTTTTTATTTATCTATTATTATTTTTTGTATTTTATGGAAGGGTCTATAAGGTGTTCAGAGTCTCATTAACAGATTTTACTTGTAGTGATCTGCCTGTTTACAGCCTCCCAAGAGCTGGGATTACAGGTGCATGCCACCATGCCCAGTCTCAATTGCTATCAGTGTGCCCCGGCGGTGGAGCCTGGCATGACAGGCCTGAGGATAAAACTCCTGGACCCTGCATCTGCTTACAGGTGCTTTAATCTTCTGAGATATTTGGCTGGCCACTAATATAGATTTTTAAATGAAGACATTATTTTTTTTTCATTTTATTCATTATAGGTTATTTGGAAAGTATAGGAATGGTTAACAAATATCCAAATATAATTCTGGAAAATTCTAATAAAAAACAGAGGCTTCTTATGTTTTTACTGCAGAAAAATGCTCTATTATTGTTTTTAAAAGTTATCACATTGAGAAAACAATCCATGTTCATAATCTTGAGTGTATAGGTCTGTTTTAGTCACTTTCTTATTGGTGGGACAAAATATCTAACACTGTAACACTAAATAGGAATAGTTTATTCCGCCTTACAACTTCAAATCCTAAAATTCTTTTCTTGTTAAAATAACATGTGGGGGCCCAGCAGGATGTCTCAGTGGTCTAAAGCACCTGCTTAGGAAAGCTTAGGCGGCTGCAGGGACCGCGGTTCGATCCCCGGCACCACATGCTGTGCCAGCCCTGCCCTCAGGGCAGGCTGAGCCAGCCATAAAAATAAATAAACAAACAAAGTTCTGAAACAAGAAAAATAAAATAATATGTGATCATTAAGATCACCTGCTAGAGAAGTACTGGTTATCACATGCATTTTTAAGTTTTATAGGCCTAGCTATTTTCTGTGGAGAAACAGCTTTCAATATACATGAGAATTTACCTTAAAAGGCATTTGTGAGCAGGAAATTCTTTGAGCATTCTCACATGGTGATATAGTACATTGGAGGGCTATTCTGAAATTAGAAGCACAACTTGGAGCTTTTACTTGTACAGCTTCCTTTAAAATGGTACTTCTTTTTTGGGTCAATTTTATAACTTAGAGCTAGATAGAGAATAGTTTATTTCTTCAGTTACTTTCTATATATTTATAATTGCGGATGTATAGGTTTGTCTTAGTCGCTTTCTTGGTGTTGGAATAAAATATTCTACCCTTGAAATTGAGAAGAAGGGCAGTTTATTTTGCTCACAATTTAAGAAATTTCAGGCCATTGTTAGCAAGTTCAGACACGGAAATGGTATACTGGACAGGGCTGGGTGGAGGAAAGCTTCGAATGTCATGGCAACCAAGAACTCAAGAGTTAAGGGAGGAGCTCTGGAAGGAGACATTCCCTTCCAGGTGCGGCTTCCAGTGACCCATCTCCACTGGCTAGATATCATGTCTGACCACAAATTAGTGATAGACTCCTCACAATTCAGTCACCTTTCCATGTGTTCACACATAAGACCTTGGGGGAACATTCTATATCTAAACCACAAGCTATAATATAGAAACATAAACACTGGAAATTTTGTGTAATTATTTATTTTTGAAAACCTTTTTCACAAGAGTTACTACAGTCTCTAGTTGATGGAAGACACAATAAGATTATGTTCATTGTTCATTAATGTGGCTTATTAAGATAGCTCACTAACAATCATGTAAAAGTTATATTGTACAGTGGAATCAGTACAGTTTTTATAGAAATAAAAATATGCAGCTTTTATTTGGTTGCATGAACCAGTGTAGGAGAATATACCAATAGTTTGACATCATGGTAGTACTGTTATATGACTCAGTAATCAATATGTTAAATTTATAATCTAAAATAACCTGATCATTTTAATTAAAAATTTCTAAATTTCTAAACAAAGAATATTCCTACATGTAATGGCTCCCCCAAAATACATATTTGATAAATACACTAAAGGTAACCTGCACAAGCATCAAATTACATTTTTAAAATACTAAAATTTGCATTGCTCTGTAAGGTATCCATATGATAAATACTGAGTAGAATGGAGATTGCTGAGTGGGCCCTATGTATGTACTTATTATGTACAATAAGATAGTACTGCAAATCAGTGGACCTGTCTGTCACAAATAAGTCTATAGAACTACGAGACAAAAACACAAACAAAAATCTGTGTGATCTATAGGGCCAAGAAGCAACTTCTCAACAACATTAGTAGTGGCGTGCACCCGTAATCTCAGTGCTTGGAAGGCTAAAAATAAGAGGATCAGTACAAGTCTGATCTGTGTAGTGAGACCCTATTGATGCTGTATGGGATACATTTTAAAAACAATTAAGGATTTTTGTCCAGTGAAAGCTCTATGGCCAAAGCTAAGGGGTAGTTGGCAGAAAAAAGCATATATTTGTGATACCTATAATCAATAACAAATTAATATATTTGACTTATAGAACTCTTGAAATGAATAAGAGGTTCAGAAGATGGGAAAAATATGTGAAGAATAAAGACAGAAAATTTACTTAGGAGCAAACCCGAAGCTAAAAAGCACATGCCCAAAAACTTAGTAATTTGAAAATATAAATTACAAAAACAATGAGATACTATACTATTATATTATATAATTGTATCATAACTCTGTATTAGTTATTATATCTCTATACTCATCCAGTTAGAAAGGTTGAAAGTTCAAGTGTTGGCAAGCATGAGGAATACTGCTTTAAGCTACACAGAATAGCTATAAACAAAATTATTTACTGAGGGATACAGAACATAAAAAGACTTAAGTTGTACCATCAAAGGCATAAAATGTGGAAAGGGTCAAAGAAATAAAAGTGAGGGGATATAGGAAATTTCTGGTGGAATTTTCCTATATCCAAGCTGCTGATAAAATTGCATCCAAGTATAGTCATTTTGAAGAACAAATGAAGAACAACCTTACTTGCTGACTGAAATTTCATTTGTGTATTTCCATGGAAATTCTCATGTAAGTCCATAAATGCTATCCATGGTATGTTATTTGTGTTGGGAGCATTGGAGCAATATGGATGTTCGTTGCCAAGAAAATGCATAGTTCAAGTGTGATGCTTATATAACAGGGAATATTATGTAAACATTAAAAGTAATCAATTTGATTTATACAGAGCATCATGGGTGGATCATACAAGCATTGCAAAAGAAACAGTAAGATATAATGCAGTGCCATCTAAATGAATTAAATAATGTTGTAACATGGTGTGTATTTGTAAAAACATACCAAAGGAAAAATAATGAAAACATTTAAATGGTTGTTGGCTTTAAGGAAGAGGATGACTCTGTGGTATCAGTATAGAGATTGGACATGTGCAAATAGGGAGGTTTTGGAAGGATAATGAAGATATTCTTTCATGAACTGAGTATAATTAATTTAATCCCCTGTATTTGAGATAATGGGGAATATAAGTCACCAAAAAGTATCATGATAATATATTTTTAAAATACATAATTTTTCTACAAACTTAAGTAATTTGAAAGAATGGATTTTGTCATTAATCTTGTTAATTTTTTAACTGTAGTGCCTGACATATGCCAGTATTAAGCAACTATTGTTAATTAATTTAGTAAAATGAGTGGACAAATGAATACAACTAATTATTTTTCAGGAATTCTGTATTCATTACAGTTTAAAGTACTCTAAATAAGGGAAATAAATACAGCTGTTCAGTTTTGGTGGTTCATTGCACTGTGTCACAAAGTGGTTAAATGAAATCTGAGGCTTCTTTCGAAAATGCAGATTTGATTACTTCCATGACTAAATGCTTTATTGTTTTCATTTAAGCTTTTAGAGGAAAAATAACTTTTTAAAACATAGCATGCATATGGATTGGCTTTTTACTACTCCCCCCACCCTTTTTCCCCATCATCTCTTTGCTTAAATACCCGAAACCCCATGCTATAGGAAACTTTACTTCTTTCACTTCACAAATCTAACATATTGTTTGATGACCTTTGTCTTCTCCATATCTGATCTTGAAATAATGCTCTTTTTCTGACAAACTCATGAGGGTAGTTTCAGATACTTGTGACAATCAACAAAATATAGTTTTCTTCAATTATTTGTTGCTAACCTTGTCCTAGATCAAGGGATACAGTGATGAGAGAAAAGGATACATTTCTTAAGTTGTGTCCGTTCTTAGTATGAGCCTGCTTTATACAGTGTTGTTGAATTATCGACTTTTAACTCTTCAGTGATCTAACCCTATCCTTGCCTTCACTCAGAGGAGAAGCCTTCACAATGTCAGAGTTCCAAGGGATCTTCGGGATTACTCTGTTACAAACTCTAAGGACACTGATTAGGATCTCCAAGCCACAGTGGAAGTGGTTGACTCAGTCTCACAGTGCATTTGATCTTCAGCCAAGGGTGTTTTCTAGGAAGCACATAATGCTGCTGCTTAGCCACAAGCAAGGATTTGATTTGAACACTTACTTCAGATAAGAAAAAAAGCAACATGAAGAAGAGAGGATTAAAACACAGACCTGTCCATTTCCTGCTGCCCTGTCAGATTTTTCTTTTCCTATTAAGTAGAGAAAGTTTGGGCAAAAATAGTTGACACTGGGCTTCAGATAAAACCAACTGATAATGTCTCTGATCTACTTTAGACATTTCTTTCCTGATGCAAAAGAAGAAGAGGTAAAAGTTAAGGTTAGTAGAAAATGCCCGGGTTACCAAGACTTCACTCACATAAACTTGGCTTTACATAGTTTTCCATAAGCCAAGATGAATTTTTCTTGATGCATAAACATATACATCATGCTCAGTCTTGAGTAGTTTGCTGTGTGAGGAATGAGAAGACAAGACAGGAGTTTCACTGAAATGTCATGCTCTCTCTTATTTTTAAAGACTACAGATAACCATTTAATTATATAGTAATATAAAGTGACTTTGATTTATATTTAAAAATACGTAAGAGTTTCCACAATAGCAACTTTATGGATTTCAGACAAAAACAGTGGTAAAAAACTTGAACAGTGTTACTACATGGATCTAAACAATGTTAAACAACTCAAAATGCCAATTAAATGTATACTCATGGTGCCAGCATAAATAGGGTACTGGGTTTTAAAAAATATATATATTTTTTGAAGTCATAAAAGTGGCAACCTTTGGATAATCAGAAATTTATTAGGCTTCTTTAAGAGGACTTCTCTAAGAGGGAAAAATGGACTTCTCTAAGAGGGAATGTGAAGTCCATTTTTTAAATCTTATGAAGGTCTTCATGCTTCACCTGAAAAGTTCATCATTTAAGCTACAAGTAAGTGAGTCATATATATGGTAGATTTTTTTCTAGTATTCCCCAAGGCCTTAAGATTTCAGTCTTGACTTCTCTTCTTGCCTTTAGTCGCTGATAATTTGGAAAGACATCCACCATACTTGGGTTGTTTCTGAATTCCCTCAAGTTAAAATCTTAGAAGGCATCTGTCCATAACAAGTGGCAGCTTTGGGTCAGTAGTGGTTACTCAAGTGAATCATCAACCAAGTATTTTACTTTATTTGTCTTACCAGTTCATTATTTAATTTTTTTCTAAACTTAGCTTAGAGTCTGTCCAAGGGTTGACCACATGTGAAGTCTGAAATTTTAAAGGTCAGCTGGTTTGAGTTATTTGAATGTAAGAGTCAACAGATTTATTTTTTTCTCTCTTTTGGTCAGGAAACTATCTATTGTTTTTCCACTTGAAAAATTAAATAAAGCATACAAATATTTTATGAGCTTTCCTCAGGCTTTTTCAGAACGTGTTGGTGTTTGTTTTAAGTTAAATCATAGGGAAATTACACCCTCAGATTGCTTGGAGACAGTTAATATTTTAATAGCTGATAGGTTAGAGAAGAATAAACCTAGGCAAGAAAGACTCCCACTTGCTGAAGTGTGGAGAAGAAAATGTGACATCTTCGTGTGTGTGTGTGTCTGTGTGTGTGTGTGTGTGTGTGTGTGTGTGTGTGAGAGAGAGAGAGAGAGAGAGAGAGAGAGAGAGAGAGAGAGAGAGTGTGTGTGTGTGTGTGTGTGTGTGTGTGTGTGTGTGATAAACTGTAACAGAGAACCACATTTGGGTATGGCTGAAGTGGGACTAATATAGTAGTATTATACTAAGATTTCTGTGATAGCCTGTTGTCTTTGAGATTATTCCCAGCTCCAATATCATAATAGAGTTTTGGACTTAAGTCTTCATGGAAACTGCCAGCCTAATAATACTCAAAAGAAAACTGGTTAGAGTTTATCACATTCTCTTAGCAACTTTGTCTTCTAGAGCATGGTTCAGATGCTGAGGGTAATCTTACTAGAATGCAAAGCAGATAAGTTTCTTTGTATAAGAATCAATTTTTTTTTTTTACCATGGCCTGGAAGTAATTTACATGATCTGAACCTAGCCTAGAAGGATTTCAACATCTGCTGAATTGTGTAGGATGGCTAGAGGAGAAGTGGAGGGCCTGAGTATTGATTGGTAGAAAAGCAACAATCAAAATATCACTGTTTGATGCTTTTCTTTATCTTTCCCTAGCATCTTCCATGCTACTTCCTCTTAAGCTTTTTCATTATAGTTTTTTGTTTTTGCTTTTGGTATCAGGAATGGAACTCAGGACCTTACACTTGCTAGACAAGTGCTTGTGCTACTGAGCTATAATATCCACAGCCTGGTTTGTCTGCTTTTTGAGACAGGGCTTCACTTTGTAGTTCAGGCTTCCTTAAACTCACTGTGTAGCCCAGGTTGGCCTCAAACTCTCAGCAGTCCTCCTGCCTCAACCTCTCAAATGTTGGGATTACAGACATGTGCTATCAAGTCCTGCTTTTCTTTATAGTTTTAAATAGCACTAATTCAATATTATTACTGATACCTTTAAAAGAATGGCACTTGTATATAATATGTTCAAGAGAAAGAACTGCTTCTTCTCTTTCATTTGTCTTTTTCTATCTATTCACTTCATCCCCTATGTTGAATTCATTTAACTTGCCAAATTGTTTCTGCATTTAAGACCTTCATGTAAGCTGTTTTGGTCTACCTGACCAAATCTCATCTTTAGAATTTGGTATAGCTAAGTCCTCATTAAAGAAAATTCTACTGAATGATGAATCAGTCAGCATACATGGAGGAACAATGCAGTAGTAGCATTGAAGAAATAGATAATATTGATGGTATGGTATATTCTGAATATATGAAATGGCTTATACAATAACTATAATGTTAAAAAAATCTAAAAGAGACAGTGACCACATTTAGCTGAGTGAGATTTTTGTTATTGGCTTTGAAGAATAGGAAGATCTTGAATAGAACTTGATGCTACTATTTGTGTAGGCACAGAGGAGTATAAAAAAAAGTGGTTGAATTCCCTTTTGGGAGAAGTAAATATGGGAGTTGAACTGAAATTGGAGATATTGATTACAGAAGAAAATCATTGAACTTTATAGAGGAATTCACTTTCCATTGACATTCAAATGACCTGGATTGAATGCCTGCTATATGTCACATAAATTAATATCTTTCACTTAGTTTACATTCACTGTAACTACATGGCTTTCCATTACCAGTCATTCATGTAACTGTTAGAAATCCAGGACAAAAATGTATGAGTAAATATGAGGATGAATAGAAGATGAAAAAAATCAGGGACACCAATACATAAATACTCCATTATTGCTGAAAATAAAAGAGACGAAGAAAACTGAAATATTAGAGATACTTTTCTTTTAAATGTCTAGAGTACAGTCTTCAAAATTTTCATGCATATTGGTCTTTTTTCTGTTGTTCTTTAAATTTTCTACAGTTTCACATTTTAACTATTATAAACAAAAATAGTTAATGTTTCTTACTTCATTATGGACACCCTACAGAGCTTGAACATAATAGACTGTAAGAGGTGCAGCTTCTCTTTCGATTGATCTTTAAATAGTAGTGAAGATTTATGCCATAGGAAAATCTTATGCTATACATGAGAATCTTTAAAGTGATTACAGTATAAGTATTAATATTACATATTCAGGTTCTGAATTCAAGAAACCTGCACAGATAATACATTTTATATAACAAAAGATAGCTTCAAAGCAAGACGAAGAAGGTCTGTGACATCCAGTAGCTTATGCTCTAGGGAAAAGAAGGAAGGTACTTGATTAATTATAGTTCAGAGAACATTCAGCTGTACAATTACAGAGGAGGAAGAGATTGGTCTTCCTTGGGGAAATAGAATGACGTATTTTAAATTTTTCTGTTTTCAGATTACATAATAATTAGTTTATTCTAAATGTAATCGCTCTTGACCTACCCACATATTTTTATTTGCATGCAATTTTATACTTTACCAATCTTTTAAACTTTAATAATTCAAGTAAATGAATTTATATTAAGTACACTTTATTTTACTTCTATAAATGGAAAAATAGTTCACTCACTATAAGTAGGCAGTACCTAAAAATAAAGACAGTATAAATACAAAGATGTTATTAAATTCTGTCTAGGTAGTGTTGCCTGTTCCTTGGCTCTGAGACTGAGTCCTTATAAAAAGAAAGCTTAGCAAGTGTCTGAGAGGTGCTAATGACATATTAGTATGACACTGAGATGTACTTCTTAACAAACTAGAAATCCAGGAAAGTGTAGTAACTTTCTATGTGCCTCTGTTATTTAATGTCTTCCCTCACCACTGCGGTACTTCACTTATTTGGAGGTACTTTGGTTAGTAAGTACTCCAGATGTTAAGTCTGAGGAATATGACACTAGCAGAATTCATGGAAGAAGTGGATGGTATCTTAGATTTCTCTGTACTAGAATCTGTGGAAGCATACTGGTTTCTTTCTTTTTTTTTTTTTTTTTGTCTTTTTGAGACAGGGTCTCGCTATGCAGTTGAGGCTGGCCTTGAGCTCACTTTTGCAGCCCAGGCTGGTCTCGAACTCGCACCAATCCTCCTGCCTCAGCCTCCCAAGTGCTAGGATTACAGGCATGAGCCACCACGCCCGGCTTAGCATACTGGTTTCTATCTGAACCTTATAGAAACCTATGAACCTTCCTTTATTTCATCCCATGCTTACATTCATTTAGGTTATTAGGTTCCTCTACCTGGAAATAAAAGAGGACAAAAAAGAGAAAGAAGAGTTCCTTCTACTTTTTTTTTTTTTTTTTTTATGGCTGGCTCAGCCTTCCCTGGGGGTGGAGCTGGCGCAGCCTGTGGTGCTGGGGATCGAACTGTGGTCCCTGCAGTTGCCTAAGCTTGCTTAAACAGGTGCTTTAGACCACTGAACCATCTCACCAGCCTGAGTTGCTTCTATTTTGTAGTGTTATTTTCCTGCCATCATAGTTTATTTCATTCAAGAAAAAGGAATGGACTATGTCACTTTTTGTACTATATTTCTAATCCCTTTTCCTAGTTGACTACATCGAGATGAAGTAGGTGTAGTCCTGTGTGTCTACTTTAGACTATAAACGCTCTGCAAATGTGAATAATGGGTACTATTTTTGAGAGCCAATTTATGTCCTGAAATGGACTTCACCAGTGAGGACTGCTCAAGTTTATCGCTTCAGAAATGCAACCTCTCAAATGTACGTCACTGAACACATTCGTATTTCAGAAAATATCTTGGATACAAACTGCTGTGATGCTTTGTAATCCAGATAAATGCTGTCAGTTAAGACAGAAAGTGTTGTGTTTTTATGGGATAGACCTTCGAAGAGATATGGATGTTTGCATTTGGCAGAGCATCCACAGCCACTGGGACTGTTTCTCCACTGGTCATCTTTTTCAGAGATAATTTTGACAACAAACTGGAGATAATTCTTCTTAGTTCTGTAGGGAATGTGAAATTATTAGGTTTATAAGATCTGTTTTGTTTTTTGGTCTCAGAAAAACCCAGCATTAAGCTTTTTAAAATTTATAATGCATAGTACAGTGTAAAGTAATAATGAAAACACTCTCAGAAAATATAAACTCACATTGCACGCTAATGTTCACAAACAGGATCCATATCTTAGTGACTCTGTTCTTTGGACAGTAATGATATTTTGCCTTCTACAGTTGCTAGAATTTCGATACTGTTTTTTTCTTTGTATATACTATCTCTGATCTTCGTACCTACTCTGTATGTGCTGGCGAAGTGAACACTTCATACCTACTCTGGAAGGTAGGTATTTTCCCCACTTTCAGATGGAAAAATTGACAATCATATGGTATTAGCCAAGATCACATAACTAGAAGTAGTGAAAGCCAGTATCTTCTAACCTTCGAAGTCTGTATCTTTACATTTGTTTCCTAATTTCACAAGTGAAGTAAGACAGGAGTATAAACCAATAGAAAGATTATACATGCTCAACATAGCTTGCATTTACATTCTCATCTCTGCTTCTTTCTACCCCTGTGGCATATGAACATCACATAATATAAGAATCTGTAGAATTTTGTTTTATTTTTTCATGAAAAAGTCTCAAAACTGTTAGAACATGAGGTTTAGAGTTAGGAGAGATAGGAGTAATTTTAGTCCCCACCCATCACTTACTTGTTTTCAGACTTTGGCAAAAAGGCCAGTTTCTTTGTTGTTTCTTTTTCTTTCTTTCTTTCTTTTTTTTTTTTTTTTTTTTTTTTTTTTTTTTTTTTTTTT
>PVJA010004040.1:26923-89717 GCA_004027025.1 Myocastor coypus | reverse complement strand
TCTGTTTCCTTATCCACTCTGCAAGTCTACTTCTTTTGATTGGAGAATTGAGTCCATTTACATTGATGGTTATAATTGAAATGTATTGACTAATGGCTGACATGACTCTTATTCGTTAGTGTTTACCAATTTTTCCTCCTATTTTTAGTTGGTTACTCTATTTGGTGGGATCCTTCTGTTCTCATTTGTTGAATTCGGGTCATTTTGGTCCCTTTCTAAAATATTTGTTAGAATATTATGTAGCACTGGTTTTGAAGCAATGCCATTTTCTTATCAATGGCAAGCTAAAGTATGTTTTCAAGTATGTTTTGCTTGAAATATATAATTACTTGCATATTAATATTGGAAATGTTTCTATTTAAGTCCAACTATTTAGCTTGGATAAGTATATTTATTCCCTTTGCTTATACTAAAAAGACGAGGGAAATATCCAGAAGATTCTAATATCCTTACCACTAAAGATAAATAATTTCTCATGGGAGTAGGTAACTTTCCACTGCAAAATACTGAAGTCCTGATATAATTGAATCTGGGATGAGTTAGGTGATAGATTAGCATAACTAAAGTAAAGGCAAATGGCGATACTATGTCACTCTGTGGATGCAGTTAGAAGCATTTTCTAGTTAGGATTATTCTGCACTTATTTATTTGCCAGACGACTGGACAGTAACCTCTGCTCTGAGGTCAGTGCAGTAAAATCTTCCAAAGGATAAATAATGGGAGAAAGTTCTAACAGGGCAGCACGAAGTATCTTATTATCCCTCAGTAATTACATTATCATTCTGTTGGAAAAAGCAGTTCTATTACAAACCCTATTCTCAGGCACTTGCTTTAAATTTCTGAAAAAAAAGGGAAACTAATGGTTTTACCTGTACTTATTTTGTTTTTAGTGTGTTGAGAAAAGGCTAAGAACTTCCTATTTTCAGAGGAGAGCACATTGCATGTATGTGTACGCACGCGCACGCGCGCGCACACACACACACACACACACACACACACACACACACACATGTCCTAACAGCTTTCTTTAAAATATTCAGGGTTAGGATTTTCATGTACAGAAACACAAGATTCTATCAGGTTCTTGAGGCTGAAAAGGGCTGTCAAGCATATAAAGTCTGCTTGTAAACAAGTGTGTGAGGGTAGGTAGGGCTTTTCTTTTTCCTTTTTTTTTTTTTTTCCTTTTGAGAACAGTGCATAACTACATAGCAAATAGCAGCTTCCTTTTGGATAGCAATACTGATTCATATTTGCTCCTTGAGTAGACCTGAACACATAATCAGTTCACTTGCTTTATCATTTACAACGAAAATCTTTAAAGATCGTTAAGAGAGTCAGCATTCCATTTAAAAAAGCAATTACTTGCCCTATGACAGTTAGATATTGGTCAGATAAACCAAATGGTACTTAGATACTCCTAAACAGAATGTAGCACTGAGGACTTGTTACCCAGCTGCCACATTTTTCTTTCCCGATGAATGTGCCAATTATCAGTAAAAGAAAATGTTGCTTCAGAAATAAGCTGTGCTCTTTCAGAAGGCAAAGTAATACCTTTACCATGAAAACCTTTTTCAGTATGTGAAGTCTATGGAAAATCCAAAATTATCCAAGATTGCGTTGGTAGGTGCTCTTCACTGGATTCTTACAAAAACTTTAGGATCATGGGCCTCAGTCAATACCTGTTCTGTAAGTCACAATGATGCAGGAGTTTTGGATTTATTATATGAGCATCAGGACCTCGGGTCTGGACTCTTTGATAATAGGGTGTTCATTTCTTAATTATTTTCATGATCCACTACAAAGAGGCAGTGATGGCTATCATTTAATAGCTAGGTAGAAAGTGCCAAAATTGAAACTAATTTAAATGTCAGAATTTAAAAATCTTTGTCTTCCAGACTGATTAACATAAAGCAGCAGAAAGTAAAACTTAAAGCTTGGTAAGGATGCTTGTTAAGCATCTCAACATATTTCTATAGATCTGTAAAATTCTGGAATACTAGAACACGTAGGTGAATTTAGAACACAACTGAGAATTTATTTGCTTTTACCTACAATGAGCTGTCCTGCTTATATACATACTGTCTTACTTCATTAAGAAGTAGATAATAACACATAAAAGGAGACACATATTAAGCACTTGACAAAATGATACTTTTATTTAAAAGGAAAATGAACTTAGTCATGTAAATAGTATGTAGTATGTAATAAAATAGTGAGTTACAGAGGAAGTCTCAAATTGGAAAAACCTTTAATGATGATTAGTAGAGAAGATTATCTCCTTCCAAAAACTTCTGACTTTAAAAACAATACAAAAGGGGTGGCCAAATAAATAGCTCAGCACATTAAAGCACCTGCTTAGGCAGACACAGGACCTGGGTTCAATCCCTGGCCTGCCCTGCCAGCCCTGCCCCTACCCCACAGAGTGTGCTGAGAGGTGACTGAGACCAGGCATGGTAGCCCATGCTTATTATCCAGAGCTTGAGAGGATGAAAATAGGAGGATCACTAGGAGTCAGATCTGTGTCGTGAGGCCCTGTAGACCTGTACGAAATACATCAAAAATAAATAAATAAATAACATAACATAACATAACATAACATAACATAAAAGTGACTTAAAGAGACAGATCATAATTCCAAGCATGTATTAACTGAAACTGGAAATAATGTAACAATGTCAGGATTCACCTGCAATCGCATGGGAAGATCCAAATGTCAGGGGCATAAGTCAGAAAGTCTGCACCAGCAGTGTGACAGATCTGTGCCAGCAGGATGAGAAAGGGGAAACAAAACTTAAAAATAAACACAGAATCTGGAAAAGGTTATCTTCCCAAAAGAAATGGAAGTTTGTCTAAGTCAAACTACACTTTTTTCAAATATGGGCACAGATATTTTTAGCTAATTTCCACAATTTTGCCTCTTTTATTGGTTTTTAGGATTAAGAAAATGCAACAAATTCTGAAGTTACATATAAAAAGACATATCACATTTTTCATTATGTTTCACCTTATAAGTTAGGAATTTAATGAAGTGGGGCAAAAAGAAGAGCATGGCACCTGGAGATGCCAGCGCTGACATTTGAACTGATGCACAATGCATTGGCAACATGTATAAAATGAAACCATGGATACAAGTGATCCTTTAATTAATCATAGTGGCTGAGATTATAGATCCATGATAGAGTATGTTAGAAAAAACGTTCAATAATTAGTTTTTTGAGTACTTGGTAAAAATGCAGCATGCAATTGAGTAGTTGTGGTTGGTTAACTAATGGTCCAATTGACACGGCCATCTGAAATGAGTCAATGTGGTTTCAGATGCGGAACCCACCTGAGGGTTGCTGTCAATGGCACAAATGGAGAACCGGACGGAAGGATGGCATGGTATTGCTAGAGTAGCTCGTCATTCCGGCCTTTGAGATGCAAACTCAGCTGTTCTCATCATCAGAGGGGCTGGAGACCTCTCCATTGCTGAGGATGGCTGCTGTTCTCTTCAAGGGAGCTCTGGCCCTTACCTTGAGCATCACATCCTATCTCTAGTGCATATTCCTCATCTTGGTGGCATCAATTCCTCCTCTTCCTGGCCAAGGTTTCCTAACCTATGTCAATGACCTTTGGGCCTTCACAGTGCAGATTCTTGATATAGTCTTGCATGAGATATTGCTATGGGATGTAGGCCCTCAGCTGGGCTCTTTGGTTCTCTGCCATGTAGACAGATCTCTTGCCCTCCTCTGCACTTAACTTTTTGTGTAATTATTACACAATAATCCTATAAATTATGTGTTCTATATTAAATCTATTTCCTTACAAACCCTGACTACAGCAGCAGTATAATGAAGAATGAATACACACTGTAGACCCCTAATGACTCATTATTAAGTTTAGAGTAATATTTAACAGTGAAATTAATAATGGTGAGGAAGGCTACTTTACATTAGAAAATAATTCCTCCACAAGATGACTGCTGTTACTTTAAGACCTAATATAAAATACAACAGAGGTTTCATATTTGAAACTACAGTGCTAGCAAGAGAGTATAATCTTTAAAATATTAAGGGTATTAAAATTAGCCATGAATGCTTTGTGAAACTAATGACAGTGAAAGTTCATGCTAACATAAATGAAAAATGTTCATTTATTCCCAACTGAATACATTTTCTCTTTCTGAATCAATTAAATGCCAAAAATTCATTCACAAGAGGAGAAATTAGCATGCTGTTGAAATAATTTGCTGAAGAACATCAATTACTCTAGATATGTGAATTAAATTTGAGTTAATTTGTTCATTTACTCATTTTCTCAGAAAGCTTTGCATTGCTATTATATATCAGCATTATGAAAGAAACTTGCAATAGAAAAGAGGAAGTTATGTTATGTTCTCATTACAAATTGAGCAAAAATACAACTAATCAAAGAAACTGATGGATGGTCTTAAGATTTTCAGTCTTAATTATATGCCCACTTTTCTTCTAGACATGTTAAAATGACAATGTAAACATCTGAGTATATTTAATTCCTATTGATTAGCATATAACATGTATAAAAATGTGAAATATGCAAAATTAATTAAATGTAAAATTAGTTAAAATGTAACACACATAAAATATCTCAGTACTAAGGCAGACATGGTGTTGAATTTAGTTACCATATTGCATAGCATCAAAGATTTGCTGTCTAATGTTTATAGTTCACCAGCAGCTAAGCTCAAAACTGCAAAGAAAGTTGGCAGGGTTATCATCTCCATGTGAAAAACAGCAGTAAACTCTTTCTTTGGGATTCAGGATGCTCTCAGATTTGAAGCTCTTCAGTGTAATTGATCACAAATGATGTCACAAGAACTTAACGTTCATTATGGAGAATATTTAAGCAAGCGAAACATGCAAATCTCACACAATGCATTTTAAGAAACCGAGTCAATTATGTAGATAGTAATTGCTAAACCAATTCTACTAAACACAGAATTCTTGAGGAATCACATGTAACAGTTCACCCTTAAAAATTTAAATATTGAAAATTTCAACCCTAGAAAGATACTTCAAGAAAATAAGTACATGTGTAAGATAAAATTGCTCCACTGTAAACCTTTATTTTTCTGGTAGTTACTAGTACTGTTAAAAATAAAAGAAAGAAAAACATTAAGAGACATTTTCGTAAATATATGTTAAGTGAAAGAAATATAGGCCAGAAATGATACAGTATTGCAAAAGGAGAGTTTTGTCTTATACTTGGAGAATTTGATATTTCCTATAAACAGGAAGATAAGCATAACTTGCAGTGAAAATTTTGGACTCATAATAAACAAATACATCAGAAGGATAGGAGATAGGAATTTTTTTAAAAGAATAGTAAGCTGAGACTTTGTGAGGTTATATCTATTATCAGAAACCAACCGAGTAGAAAGAACTGGCGAGTTAGGATGTGGGAAGGAAGGCTGACCTAAGAGGTTTGTTGAGGGAACTACAAACTAATGATTAAGAAGAAAGAAAAGCGATGTCAGACAATCTTAGGTACAAGGATTAAAGGTCACAAAGTATCTTAAATTATTTAAGTCAGTTCATGATGGAAACCAAAAGGTGTGCAAAAGCATTTTATGTACAGAATTTTGTCTCTAATAGTTCACAGAATTATCCATCTCTTTACAGATTAATTAGAATAAAATGACATTTGCACGTATTTCTATGCATATGCTCTTGCATATTGGAACATTCTGTCTTATTAGTGATAGTAGCAAAAAAGAGAAAATAAGACCAACAGCAATTAGCTTATAAATCAGAGTGCTTCGCATGTGTCTGTATGTCAGACCTGCACCCTACTACTTCCAAAACAGGTAACAGTGTTAGCCCTGTCAGGAAAATAACATGGTAACTCACCTGGAACACTCCTGTCATGGCTTGTCTCTAGTTGTCTCCCCAGAGCTTCAGGCAGTCATGAGACAGAGCGCTTCCGGAGTTTGTGAATAATTTAGGATCCAGGGTTCCATCCCCTGACCTGCAGTGCTGGCCCTATTGCTGGGATTCGCTGAGGCAGCAATTGAGACTGGGTATGGTGGCATGCCTGTAATCCCAGCTCTTTGGGAGACTGTAAACAGCAGGATTACTATGATTCTGATCTGGTAGTGAGACCCCCTGAACACCCTGTAGACCCTTCCCTAAAATACAAAATAATGATGGTGATGAGGATGATGATGATGATGATGATGATGATGACGATGACAATGATCCTGATGAAGATCCAATGCTGGGATTAAGGGTGTGAGTGCTACACACAACCTAGGGCAGGTAGCCAGAATACAGTATAAGGAAGAGGTGAAGGCTTGCATTCTATTCTTTCATTTTTGTTCTTGTTGCTTTTACCATTTTCTCCTACCATAAACTGTCTGTCCTCTACCATGTGCCACTCTGCGTTGGAGCCAGTTGCTTTGGTAGCTGTTTCAGTATGGACTTAAACCCCCACAAACTGTGACCTAAATAAACCTTTCCTTACTTAGTTTTGGGTATTTTGTCCCAGCAAGGAGAGAAAAGTGACCAAGACAACTCCTTAAAGGACAATAAGAAGTTTCTGCTGGTAGAAGCAAGGAAGAAGTGCTTTTTCCCCTTGATCCCTATATCTGGTGAGAAGATATAGCTCTCAACTTTATTATCTACAGCAACAGGGAAATTAAAGCTTATGTCCTTCTTGATCAATGAATGGGTGGTGATGTCACAGCAGGTCCTGAACAAATAGGGCACACATGTTTGGTGAGTATTTTGACAGTAGCTGTTTGCTACTCCTTAGTCATGTCACATTACAACCTCACTGTGATATTATGAGGTAGGAGTTACCAGGGAAGAAAACTGAGTTTTGAGAAGACACGTGAACTGTCCAGGAGACTCAATCAAGGGCAGAGCTGAAATAGAATTCCATGACTATTAATCTATTAATTAGTCTACTAAATATATGTAATTGAACAGATTTATACTTGTGGATCTGAATTCAAAAAATTTTCCAGCTACAAGTGAAAAGAAACATCAATGAAGGACTGACGGTTTGTAAAATGTAATGCTTCTCTCCATTCCCAGAATATTTTACCTATAGCATTTTCTATTAATTATGCAATTTACTTTTTTCATTCTGACCACTTTATTCTTCTTAATGTTGTGCATGTATTTTAATTATATAATTTGATAAGCATATCATACTCTAAACTATTTCACATTTTTAAAACTCCACAGTGCTAGTAAAATCATCTTGCCCCTGGTGAGATGAAATTATCTTTTCTAAGCAATAGCTAAATTCTGCATTAACAATAAACTTTACAGATCCCTAGGAAGCATGATATTAGATAACAACACCATTGTCACAAGGTTTGGGGTTCTAGTACCATGCTGGCAGTCTAGAATTAGTACATATCAATCTCCCAGGAGGACACAGGTAGAGATAATAAAACACATGTGGTCATTCTAAGATAAAAGGCATCAAATTAATATTGTTCATTACAGCTAAGAATTTCCCCCAGATGAACTGAAACTCGTATTTCACTTATTTGATTTCATAAAGCCCAGAGCAATTAGATTTTGAACACTGATGTAAAAAGAGATGGCAAAATTTCTTGGCTGAGATAAAATGATATTTGCTCCTGACAACAAAAGACAAGCAGTCCAGTAGCAAGCTTCACATCCCTTATCAATATAGTAGTCATGTAAAACAGGGAAGAGACTGTATCCAGGGAAGCATATTATTACCTATGAGGTGGGCAATCCAATGCACTTGGAAAAGTTAGAGCTCATTCACAAATCTGGCAGTGTCAGAGTTTCAAAATTAAACCAAACAGCCACATATAAATGGACTATGACAAATTATTCGCAACACGTAATATCTATTCTAAGCCAGTAGCCCGCTGTTTCATTGAGTGTCAATTTATCATAGCTTTTGATATCAGCAGATGAGTCATCCAATTTGATAGTTCTTAAATATCACTGTGGCTATGCTATATCTCTTGTATTTCCATACAAATATTAAGGTTGTTATTAATTTCTAAATAAATAATTAGCAGAAATTTTGATAATATTATTTTGACCCTATTAATTGATTTGTGAAATGATGCCATGTTGACAATTTTAGTTTTGTTAATAATTTCTTTAAAAAGGTCTTACATTTTTTCATTATTCTCTTTTTATTAAATTTATTTTTGTTTTATTATTTTTTACTGTTATAAATCCAACTTTTCCTACTATAATCTCAACTTTATTCTATAATACCGTATAAAAATTAAAATGTTTCCTCTACCTTGATCTTGTAACCTTAATGAATGTGTGCAGTAGTTCTAATAAATTTAAAATTTACATGAATTTCTTAAAGTTTTTCTACATATAGGATCATTTCATCTGCAAACAGAGAAAGCTTACTTGTTTTCCAATTTGGATGTCATTTTTTTGTTTAATTATGTTAACTACACCTGCAGTGAAATGTTTAAGAGAAGTGTCAAGAAAGGACATGCTTGTCCATATCCTGCACCTAAAAAAGCATTTAATAGTCCATCTCAGTTCTTTGAGATTAGCTGATGTATTTTCACTAACAAATTCTTATCAACCTAAGGTTGTCCTTTCCTGTTATTAGTTTGGTAATTATTTTTCTCATTAATATGTATTGGATTCTGTCAAATACTTTCCTGAGTTGATTAAAATGATATGTTGCTTTGTCCTTTGTTTTATTAATATGATACAGTATATTAATTTTTTAAAGATGTTTAATTGGGATATTCCTTTAGACAGAAAGCAAGTAAATATAAACTTAGATTTAGGAATTCAGGCAGTAGTAAGAGGAAAGTATTTACAAAAACTCTTACTGTTTTGAGAGTTAGTCATGTTAATCAAGTAGTTAATTCAAATAATAAAACATCACAGAATGTATTTTGTTAAAGTCAGGACTATACTTAAGTGATATTTAAGGTATTTACATAAGAAAATAGTTTTCAGGGACAGGCAAGATAGCTCAGCAGTCTAAATGCTTGCCTAGGCAAGCAAAGGGACCTGGCTTCGAGCTCCAGTACCACATGCTGCACCAGCACATGGTAGTGCATACCTGTAATTCCAATGCTAGGGAAGCTGAGACAAGAGGATCACTAATAGTCCAAGCTGTATAGTGAGACCCTGTACCAAATACATACAAATTTAAAATAGCTTTCAGTATGTCAAAATAGCATAAAGTATATAACAGATTCATAAGCATTTACTCTATTAAAAGAACCATTATCAACTTTTATCTAATTAATATGTCATTATAGTACATGTTATTATAAAGTTAAAATAAGCACCAAATTAATTGAGGAATATGAAATATTCGATTAATGTCTTATTCTTGTATATTGAAGAGACACTAACCACAAAATTACAAATATATTGAGTGTAATTTATCCATTATAAACATAAGCATTCTTCTTTCCACTGCTTATAGATGGACAACTTTTCTTTGTGTTTTTCTAGGGTTTTTCTTTTTGCTAACCCTCTTAAACGCTATTCTGTTTCTCATGTGAATATCATTCCCACTGGAGACATGATATTCCCAACCTAGATTAAGCTTAATTATCTCACTATACTTAGAAGAAATTAGAGGCTAAAACCTTAATACATAAATTTGAGAAGAGACAAAATTCAGTCCATAACGGTACTCATCATCTTTTTGTCTTTATACATTAATATTATCTGCATGTGTGTTAAGGTTTAGATTAGGGTTCCTCAACTTATGGTCTCTTGTCAGATCAACTATTCTTTGAACTGTGGATATGAAGTATCTATGATGCATACCTCCTATGATAATCTAATGCCTGATGATCTTAGGTGAGGCAGAAGCAGTGATGATAGCACTGGAGAATATAATTAATAAATGCCATGAACATATGCTAACAAAACGGTGAAACTTACAGCCTGCTTGTGGAAAATTTGTCTTCCATAGCACTAGTCTCTATTAAAAAAAAAAAAACAAGGATTACTGGCTTACATATCAAATGTATTTCCGAAGTCCCACAATGACTAGTGCCATGTACTAAGGAGATTTCCTTGGTTGTTCCATTCTGTCATGATCCTTATGTCTTGGAACCAGCTATTGCTGAACTAAGTCCACTAAAATTGTGAACCAAACTAAAGTTCTCAGTTTTTAGAAAAATTATAGATGTCAGAGATTTTGTAACAGTGACAGATGTAAGTACATACAATTGGTATTCAGATGGAGTTCCCACCATAGCTGTTGCGGATCATGAGGTTTAGAAGTTCTGAACCTGGCTTGCAGGAGGAATTTCAATATATTTGGAAACGTAGGCTACAGGAGTCCTAAAATGCTATGAGTAAAGCACAATGTATGATACTGGTCAGATCTCAGGAGACACAAATTCAAGATTCAACCACCTTTGAAAATACACTATGACCACTTTAGTCTTTGGGGAAGCATCTAGATAGATATAAACCAATAACAATCTTGGCAAAAATTCACCTTTATTTGGCCTAAATCCTTAAATTTTGTGGGTGTCTCAGACTAAGGACAGTGGAGTAATATATCTTGTGGATGAAATTTCAAACAAACTTCAGCTTCAAACTATGTCATTGATAGCTGTGGCTGCTTTTAGCCAGATATATGGTGAAAATCAAGAGCAAAAAGCAGAAGTTTAATCAAAAAGGAAATGAAAAACTGGAATAACAAAGAGTGTGGTTGCTGAAAAGACTAGCATAAAAAACTAAAGTATTTTGCATCTAGATAAAAATTATATATCTTTTCTATGAGAAGATATCCTCTGGATATCTGGCTCAATGAAGTCCATCAAAGGAATTGGTTCCCCCAGGACTTGTTTCACAGTATATAGCATCTAGGAACTGAGAGGCCTCTGTAACCATGATCCATGATGAGCTGACTACTGCTCAACCTAGTATTAAATCTTAGCATCATTCATATGGTATTGGTTTGTTTTACATATGCAGAAATCAAAAATTTTGGATCAGGGATATCTTCTCCTTCATTTCAGCAGAAAGCCTGGAAAAGCATGCAGAGTGCTTCTGGAGAGGGTAACATATGAAGCAATGGGAGAGAAGGCAAGAACAGTAGAGAAATCTAGAAGCCAGTGCTGCTAAGAATGTGGACTGTCTGCTGAAGACAGCTGCATGCAATGAGTATTGCTTGCTGAAGGGAGGGGTCAAATGGGCTACAATTCCCATGATAAAGGGATTGGGGCCCTCAAATTCTTTGGAGCTCACATCTCACCAAACTTCCACAGGATGCTTAACTTGGAGCTATAGGATTTAATCCTTTCTCTGCTGGGCTTTGGTGTGGCTTTCTTTTGAGTAATTTTTTTTAAAAAAAATTATATTCATACATATTTGCAGTATAAAATGATTGCATTTGTCATTTGGAATTAGAACAAGTCCATTACATATCTTAATTGTTTTTCAGTTTTGTTTCATCCCCATATTTCTCCATATTTGAATGGGCATGTCTTTATTTGTTATTGTTTGTTGAAAGCATGAAACTTTATTCCCCCCACCAAGAGTTTATAGTCAGGGGTTTCCTCTGTGTCTTAGAGATTTGGGACTTGTATTTTTCAGAAATTGTGAAATTATTGAGACTTTGGTGACCCTTAGGTATGGAGAGAATGTATTTTGCATAGTGAGATGGACTTGGGTTCTGGGGCCCATGAGCACAATGCTATGGTTTAGATCTATAGTGTCTCACAAAGTCTCATGTTCAGAGGTGGGGTCTGATTGATACCAGGCAGGTCCCTGGGCCATGAAGTGGTAGGCATACTCAGGTCTGGCTCCTCTCTGGCTTCCCCTTCCAGGTCGCAGCTACCATCTGTGGAAGAGGTTTCCTCATCCGCACCTTTCTGCTGTGCTCACTCAACCTTGGAGCCAGCCACCCAAGACTGAACGTGCTGAAAGTGTGACCAGGAATAAACCTCTGCTCCTCAAATGACAGGTGTCACATCTATTGTCAGAGTGATGGGAAAGTGACTGATAAAAAGCGTTCATGTTTTCTGCTCGCTAATTTTACAGTCAAGTACATATGGCAGTAATATCCACAGAAATAAAGTACTAGTTGGACAAATGAGACAAAGAAAAAATATGTATTTTCCTTTTTCTCTTAGCAGTTTTCCCCGTTTTTAATTACATAAATTATTCTAAACTCCTTTTTTATTAAATCACCAGCTAATAGTTATTTGCTAATGTAGAGTATCTACATGAAGCCGAAACCTATAATTCTTAAAACTGTCCTTAAATTATAAGGAAACATGACCCTTTCCTCTAAATAAAGCATTTTAAACATGTTAAACAAAGCATTAAAAGATTATTAAGCAATGAGTGGGAGATCTACAATTACAAATAATTTTTCATAATGATATGCTATCTAAGCACTCAATATAAAATGCAGATGAACCATTTAATGCTTTTATAACTAAGATCAAATTTGAATATTCCTACTAAATATGTCCGTCCTACTTACTCCTTACTCATTGGGAGAAAACTAGTCTTCTTTCTAAACTTTGTCCAAATTTTAATAATAGAATAGACACACTGGTTTTAAGCTTTTAGTCTGAAGAACTAATTGAGATTAAACTGCCTAAGATGTCAGTGAAATAATAATTTGTGATTTCCAAGTATAAGTGTCACTATAGTTGGAGTAGAAGAGGTTTGCATCAATGTGATAATTATTCTGTGTGAAGCTCAGACACCATAATTTCTGCATTATTACTCATAAAAGCATGGGAATCATTGATTTGAATAAAGCATAAGCATATACTCATGAAAACACACAAATCCAAGTGGGCACTGGTTCATTTAAATATTCCCATTTAATAATTGGATTAAAGAACGTGATACAGGAATTATGCTGAGTCAATACATTCTGAAGGCCATAGTTTGAAAAGAACAACTGCTCCACAAAGAAATTTGTTAAAGGATAAATACACCTAAATATACACTCATAAAAAAAACACAGAGATACACAGTACCTTGGGGAAGAATTGCCTACAGTCCTTCAGTTTTGACAGTAAGGTATATATATATATAATTCAATTCTACAAGATAGTTTTTCTTGAAGCAGATTTGTTTATTCTTTTAAGTAAATAAACAAATAAACCAACAAACTATAATTTTAGGAATCTACATCTTTATAAAGAAGTGCCAGTTTTATTATCAAAATCTTTTCGTTAAAGATAAGCACAAAACCTAAGTTAGAATGCCTTCTCAAATACATTTTTGAAAATAATTTCAATAATAATAATAATTTCATTAGGTGCCAGTGTATTCTTGTAAACATTAATAGAATGTAAATATAGAGAGATTAATATGGCCAGGTAGGAAGGGTAGCAAGAGATAAGAAAATAGACTAAATTTTGCATAGGACAGAATAAAAGTTCCTGAGACTACAGATTAAGATTGGGCAAATGGAAAGATTACATACTCAGACTAAACTCCAGTGCAGACACAGGTTTGAAAAGAGGAAGCTGGAACACTCCTAGATTGCTTAAACCTCTGACATACCCGACCTCTTAGGAGAGGATCAATCTACCTAGGAGAGGAAGCTAGCACTTCAAGTCCAGCTGGCTGATTCAACAAGCTCACAGTCACTCTAAACTCCCACCAGAAAAGAAATCTCTATTAGTGAGACACAAGCAACGGTGTGGAGAAATGCAAAGCCAAGAAGTGATATATGAGACCGATACAGCAGACATTCAGGAATTTGCAAAATGTGCAACTTCCCTTAGGGACCTGAATCTGAATTCTCATAGCACTGTGGCCTGGAGACAATGCCAGCTGAAGTGAGCAAAGTATGAAGGTGGCAGAATTTTCAGGAATGTACAAGTGTTTCAAAACAAAAATTCCACTCTCACTAATATATCCTGCAGAGTAATTTTTCAAAGTTGATGGACAAACGAGAACATTCCTTCACAAAAGAAGATCTTGGGAAATTCATGAACACCAAAGTAGCATGCCAATCAATTCTCAGGAATAGCCAGGCGTGGTGGGGCACGCCTATGATCCCAGCACTTGGGAGGCTGAGGCAGGAGGATCCATGTGAGTTCGAGATCAACCTGGGCTACAAAAGTGAGCTCAAGACCAGCCTGAACTGCATAGCGAGACTCTCTCTCAAAAAGACAAAAAAAAAAAAAAAAATCTCAGGAATATCCGAGACAGATATAATTAAGCCAACAATGCTAATAAGTCTGGTAGAATTAATACATTAAGTAGCATTAAGTGTTTTTTTTTTCAAGCTTCTAACATTTCTTGTATTCCTTAGTACAACAATTTCACTTGTAGAATTTATTTCTAAAACAGTGCTGAGCCAAGCTCACAAAATTTATTTTTTGAGGATAGTTTTATGTTATGTTTTCTAGTAACAGAACATTGAAAACAACATAAATACCCAACACTTGGCTGTAGTTTTATTTTTATTTTTATTTTTATTACATTTAATATGACCTAACAATGTGACAGTTTCTAAACATAGTAGTAGTACATTTCCAAAATTTGATACAATACATATTGATGTCTTCCTATTAGTTATACAGAGCACAGGGTGTAGACATTATAATTTTTCTAGTCATTATTGACACAAAAGATTTCTTCTCATCAAAATAAGACAAAATAATTGTATGCATAATCCAATGTTCAACAATCACACTGGGTTATTGGTAAAATTTGCAATGTTGGAAGCTGTTGACTTAAGCCTTTTACAGCTCAGCATTCTAATCTAGCTTTTCATTTTATGACTTGTGGTTAAGCTTACCTGCTGAGTGGTTAAGGGCAAGTTTAAGCATGACCTATATAGCAAAACATGTAACTTTTGAATCTCTCAAGGTCAGTCAAGTCCCCTCAGGATTTACTTTGGAACCACGTACAGTGCTTTGTAGAACTGTTGTCATTCTCAACCGTCTGGATGCGTTACGGCCATTGCTTGACCAGTTTGTTCTCTGTGAAAGCCCAAGAGAATGTTTTCTCTCTAAGTGACTCTCCTTTGGCACACTATGTATCTTCAGTCCCTTTCCTCTGTAGCACCAAAATCTCCTTGAACAGAAAATTTGGGAAACCACTGAGTTACAGGATGTTGCAGCACTGGTTCTCTTAAGTCCTGACTGCTCACTGACCTTGAAGGGCTAGGGCCAAAATAAAGGCTATCCTTGTAGCCCTTCTTCTTCTCTAATTTTTTGGTCTGCAAACTTAAGTTGTTAACCATCCTGAAAAGAAGCTTAATCATATTATTACCCTATAACACAGGCACTTGAGGGTAACATTGCTATCTTTCTGAATATCAAACACCATAGACATAACATGAAAAGATATTTTCCATCAGTTATTGACATTCTAATCTGTACACCACTACACAATGTGGAAAAGACAATTACAAATTTGTTCACAGAAATTTAGGAATCTAACCATATACAAAATTGTAGCAGGAGAATCCTATGGCATTTTTTATTGTCTCTTACTCTCTTTTATTACCATTTTTTTAAAAAAACATTTATTTGAAAGAGAGTTTAGCAATAACTGATATGACATTAGAGGCAGCACACATTTAGAACACCAGAGGGTAGGTATTCCAAGCATGATTCTAGTATTACATATTGCTATCCTTAGTGTAGTTGTTCAGTTCACAAAGTATTAGCATATATAGGTAGTCAGGGTGAGGATTCTACCAAATAACTTCAAGTTTCAAACCTGATGCAGATGCTTAGGACCACTGTCTTACCCCTGTAGTATAAATGTGTAGTCTTGCCCCTGCCACTTTTCCTAATTTTTCTCCCTGCTCTCTCTTCATCATTCAATTCTTAAATCCTTCCTTTCCATTTAATTGTATTACAACTTTTCATTTTTATTTCTTCTTTAGAGTGCTAACACCAGGGAGACTATATGATATTTATATATGTCAGTGTAGAGACTCCTTAAAAAACCAGGACTAGAAATCACATTCAACCCAGCTGTTCCCCTACTTGGAATTTTCCCAGAAGAACTGAAAATATCTGGTTTATTTCTGTTATAAGTATATCCTCAAGTTGTATCCACTTACATATGCAGGCTTTGAGTTTATTATTCTTTATAGCTGAGTAATACTCTATTGTATAAAGACACCACATCTTTTTCATCTACTCTTCAACAACAATATCATTCTTCAACAACTTTGGTTGTTTCCAGGATTTGGCTATCACAAATTGTGCTGCTATAAATATATGTATACATTTATCACTATGATATGATGTTTTCAGTTCTTCTGGGAAAATTCCCAGTAGGGGAACAGCTGGGTTGAATGGGATTTCCAGTCCTCGCTTTTTAAGGAGCCTCCACACTGATTTCCATAACGGTTGCAGCACTACATTCCCACCAGCAGTGGAAAAAGGTATGCTTTTCCACAGCCTCTCCAACATTTGTTGTTGGTTGATTTCTTTATCATAGCCATTCTTTCTGGGGTGAGATGGTATCACACTGTTATTAATTTGCATTTCATAGATGGCTGATGATGTGGAGCATTCTTTCATGTATTTATTAGCTTCTACTATTTCTTCCTCTGAGGAGTATGTATATCTTGGATGGCCATTTCTGGATTGGGTCTTTACATTTTGGGACTCTATTGTTTCTTGGCTTTTTTTTTAACTCTAGAGGGAAGAAGTTTGCCTCAGTGGTTTAGTTAATATTTTTTTCGAAATTTGTGGGTTGTCCTTTCACTCTGTTGGTAATTTCTTTTGATGTGCAAAAACTTCTCTATAAGAGGAGGTCCCAGTTGTCAATTCTTTCACATATTACCCATGCAGTTTTTATTTTTGTTCGTGAACTATTTGCCTTCCCCTATGTCTTCAAGATTTTCTCCAACTTTCTCTTCCATGAGATTTATTATTTCTGTTTTAATGTTTAGATTTTTAAATGATTCTCACTTTATTTTAGTGCATGGTGACAGAATTGGGTAAAGTTTTAGTTTTTGACATGTGGAGAACCAGTTTTTCCAGCACCATTTGTTAGAGGCTATCTTCTCTCCAGTAAACATGTTTGGCCCCTCTGTCAAAAAAAAGGTGGTTGAGTGTGTTTGTATGTGCTTCTGCATCTTCTAATGTTTCATTTATCCTCAGGCCTATGTTTTTCCAATACCATGCAGGTTTTACCACAGTAGCTTTGTAGTATAATTTCAAGTCAGGAATTATAATGCCTCCTGTCTAGTCTTTGTTTGCCAGGATTTCTCTTGCCATTCTAGGTTTTTTGTTTGTTTGTTTGTTTGTTTGTTTGGGTTTTTTTGGTTCCAAAAAAATTTTAGGAATAATTTCTCCAGGTCTATGAGGTATGTTGATGTTATTTTGATAGGGATTAAATTAAATCTTGTCAAACAAGTATGGCCATCTTCACAATATTTGGGAAATAACTTTCCATTTTCTTAAATCCTCTAAGATCTCTTTTTTAAGAGTACTATAATTTTCACTGAACAGATGAAAAATCCAACTTCTTTAGTTAGATTAATTCTGAAGTATTTCATTTTCTGCGGTGCTACTGTAAAAGTTATTGTTATCAGTTTAATTTTTTCTAACATTGTTTTTATCACGAGAGCATTATAGGCTCAAAAGAAATAAAATACTGAAAATCTAAAAGGGAAAATAATGAAACTGTTGAGTTTTTACCTCCCAGAGGACCTGGACATGTATAAGGTTGAAGTCAGTTCTTTTCTATATTTGCCTTCCTTTATAGTGAAGGAAGAGAAAAAGTTATAAAAATAAGACAAAAGGGCTGGGGAGATAGCTCCATGGCACAAGTGCCTGCCTGGCAAGTGCAAGGTTGTGAGTTTGAACCCCAGTCCCGCAAAAAAATAAAAAATAAATAAATAAATTTTAAAAAAATACGACTAAAAAAAGAAAATTCATCAAGCTAGCCATTAAAATATATATGAGCTTAACATTACTGTAGAAATGTACAGTAGGTCAATATATAAAAATCACTTTCCAGCCAGGCGTTGGGTGCACACCTATAATTCCAGCACTTGGGAGGCTGAGACAGGAGGATAGATGAGAGTTCGAGACCAGCCTGGGCTACAAAAGTGAGCTCAAGGCCAGCCTAAACTACACAGTGAGACCTTGTCTCAAAAAGACAAAAAAAAAAAAAAAAAAAAAAAATCACTTTCCATAATTCTAACAAAATGTGTATACATAATAACAATAAAAATATAAATTATCTAGAAAAAGTATGGCTAATTTATGTAAGTTGAAAGAAAATTTTAAACGTTATTTTAAAACATTAAAGAATTAAATAGAGGCATTAAGCAATGGATATGAATATTCAAATTTTTATAATTACGAACAAGCATGCCTTTAATCTAAGCACTTGGAAGGCTGAAGCAGGAGGATCAGTGTGAGTTCAAGACAAGGCTGGCCTACAGAAGTGACCTCAAGGCCAGCCTGAACTGCATAGTGAGGCCCTGTGTCAAAAAGACACAAAAAATTATTATTATGCTGTAGTTCTAAAATTAATCTGTGGATGCAGTTCATTACCCACCAAAATAACAACAGAGTTTGAAGAGAAACTGGGTAAATTGATTTTCGTATTTTTAAAGAAAAGTAAGTACTAGGAATGGCTAAGATATTTGTTGAAAGACAGAGGTGATAGTTTCTTACTGCTTGCATGTCTTCTTCTGGGGAGTAAAGAGGAAATCAGGAAGGGAGAATCCTACACAGACAGAATGCCATAGGTATAGCCTGAAGTTGCTGCCTGCTGCTGAGCAAGTTGACCCACCCAGGAGCCAGAAACTAGTTTATTTATTTGTTTTTGCTAACACCATGTGTTAATTGGGATCACTCAGTGGCACTCAGTTGGATGTTAGCTCCTCTGTTCGGACAACTTCCAACAAATGTCTGATACCTTAACAGGAAAAGCCAGCAGAGAGCCTTTGGCAAGCCCCTTCTCTGTCCCACACAGTGAAATCATTTAAGGCCTCACCATCTGGCCTCCCCATCAGGGAGGTTAGACATTTTTCTTGGTAGCACAAAGATCATCAAATCACAGCGAAGACTGCTGAGTATCCTAACAACTAGTTCTGGAACCACAGTGGACAATCACAGGATAGTGCAATTTGGCAAAGAGGGGAAAGGTCTACTCTATCAGAAAGAAGTGTGTAGAATCATATATTCTTAATTTTCCACAGTTAGAGTGGCTTATTGTCAAACTATAATTAATAATACAGATAGAGATAAGATGTGAATAAGGAAAAGAAAAAACAGAAACAATAAAATAAAATATGATGCTTACAAAGCACAGCGTTGGAGATCTTTAAGCAAAACATACATAGAACAATATATGAGACGAGGACAATGGTGAAAATATTGAAATCACATCTCTGCTTCAAACCACACAAAAATATCAATTTCATATGTATTAAAGACTTAAACATGAAATGGGAAACATAGAAAATGTATACCAAATATTATGAATGGGTAGGGGAAAAGTTCTAATCATTAGGAAAAAAAGGACAAGTAGATTACATTGAATTAAAAACTTTTGCTCATCAAAAGATTACAAGGATGTAGAAAGACTAGACAGTTTTCTTGTAAAGATATTTGTAACATAGCTAGAATAAATAATGTAACAAAATATACTATAAAATTAGCAAAAAGACATTCATTGGTATTGTACAGCAAAGGATCGTGGTAACAAAATAAACAAAAAAAATTTTCTTGTAGTAAATTCTCTTAATAGCAAAATAATCACTTTGTACCTACTAGAGTATTCAAACTAAATACAGTTGGCCATAATAACTGATAATGATAATGATATGGAGAAAATAACCTTTTTCCACGGTGAGACTATAGATTTCAGTAATTTAAATCAAAATTTGACAGTTTTCTTCTAAAGAGTAAAAGGCACATATCCTATGGCTGATTAATTCATTTCCAAGTGTGCACCAGAAGCCTCTGGTCCGTGTAGTGCTTACCTATATCTGTGATACTCTTAGTTTTGAGGGAGAAAAAATGTCTAGATCCTCAACTTCCCTATCAACCATGGCTATTTTAAAACCTACTCTCTGAGAATACAGCTTTAATAGAAACTAGGAGTGTAAACAAATATAGGGAGGAAAAATTTTGCATGTGGTCTGTATAGATCATAAGAAACCTCTAGCATATATACATTTAGGAATTGTATAGTGTTTTTGCTCCATTTTTCATTCTGAGCAACGAAGTATGTATACTAAGAACTTATAATAAACTAGATACTTCTATTTATAAACATAGTGAACACTCTTATCTGAGTGGAGGTTTTACATTAGGAGTATATTTATAACGCCATGATAATGTCATGAAGAGGCAAATAAATAATCTATTATCAAGTCAAATGTCAATTTCATGGGAATTAACAATCGTTTTAGCCATAATAAAGGACAGCAAAAATACAATGTACTATGGGCAACAATTTAAGGAAAAGATGTCATTTCTAATATCATAAGACACTTAAAAAGCTTCTCTTTTGTTTTATTTTGCAGTACCAGGGATCGAACTCAGGACCTTGTGCTTGCCAGTCAAGCATTTAACCTACTGAGCTATCTCTCCAGCTTTAAAAAGCTTCATTAGGTGAAATTTAAAATTTTTACCTATGAAAACATAAATATATGGTAAAACTGTTATAGAAGTAATAATAGTAAACTCCAGTTATAGAGATCAAGTTTTTTTTTTTTTTTTTTTTTTTTGAGACAGGGTCTCGCTATGCAGTTGAGGCTGGCCTTGAGCTCACTTTTGTAGCCCAGGCTGGTCTCGAACTCGCACCAATCCTCCTGCCTCAGCCTCCCGAGTGCTGGGATTACAGGCGTGAGCCACCACGCCCGGCTGAGATCAAGTTTTTATGTCTAGGTTTCTTTTGGTTACATGGTGAGTTCACTGATGGGTATGTTCATGTCTCATTTTCTAATGACACTATGTACTATATAAATGACAAATAAGCTTGGAGACAAATATAGTTCAGCTGCTTGGACACTGTAACTAGTCAGAAATCAAAAGGAAAATATAGTTACAACCGTCAGAGCAAGAGCACTGTTCAGTACTCCAGCACTGCTCTCCAGCTCTGGTCTCCCATCTTACTGCTCACCTATTCTCACATCCATGCTTTTGCCGATAGCAGTTGATCAATCCCCGTACTCTGGACACCAGACTAAGTGTGGAAATAAGTATTTTGCACAGCTAGAAGACTACAACATTTTAAAACAAAGTGGGCTTTCTTATTCTGTTCCTTTGGATTGCCACTGTTGCCAAGGTGTCTTACTAGTTTTTATTAATTTAATGAGAAAGAAATAGCAATGAGAGTTTCACAACAGGCTAATAGGACAGTTACAATAATTAGTACATTGCATATTGTTGTGTTCATAGTAGTTATTCAGAGTACAAAATGCAGACATGCTATCTTGTCTAAGCATAATTAGTAAAAATCTTTCTTCTCATTGAATTAAGAGAAAATAATTGTATACATAGTCCAATAGTCTATCAGCACTGGTTATCAGCAGCACTGGCAGTGTTGAAAGCTGTTGGCTTGAGCTTTTTACAGCTCAATATATTAATATGGCTTCACATTTTATACCTTAGGGTTATACTTTTCTGCTGGAGGGTTAAGACCAAGTTAAGGCAAGAACTATATAACAAAAAATGCAACCTTTATGTCTGACAAAATCAGCCAAATCCCCTCAGTATTTACCTTGAAACCATGTTCAATGTTTGATAGATCTTTTGTCAGTGTCAGCCACCTGGATGAGTCACAGGCATTGCTTGACCAATATGCTCTCTGTGATAGCCTGAGAGAATGTTTTCTGTCTAGGTGACTCTCCTTAGGCACATTATACATCATTAATCCCTTTCCTCTATAGCCCCATAATCTCCTTGAATAGAAATTTGAGGACACTGCTGAGTTATAGGATGGTACAGTACAGGTTCTCTTATGTCCTGTGTCCTCACTGACCTTGAAGGGCTGGAGCCAAAATATTGGCTATCCTTGTAGCCCTTCTTTTCCTCTAATCTTTTGGTCTGCAAACTTAGGTTGTTAACCCTCCAGGTGAACTTAATATTATTCCTTATAACATAGGCACTTGAGCTTAACATCGCTATCTTTCTGAATATTAAAGCCTTAGACACGCCATGAAACAGGTATTTGCCATCAGTCATTGATATTCTAAACTTTAAATTCCTATATCATGTGAGAAAATAATTATGCATTATTACACAGAAATTTAGGAATTTATCTACCAAGGCATCCTATATTGTGCCTTTATCTTAACAAAATAATGAGCAGAGCCCTTTTTTCTACTTAATTCTTTTGTTATACTTACCTTCTCTTTGAGAACTATTACTACTCATAACAATACATGTCATGAGCTATATATTTGCATTTTCCACCTCATTTGAAAAGAGATGAGGCTTCTGAATTTAAGGTTTACAAATATCCTTCCCATTTTATCATATACAACATTTTTATCAGTAAAGTTATCCTAAGTAGAAATATTTAATCATTCAAATAACTATTTATGCAAACAGAAGCTCAACTATGACATGTTTCTTCTTGGTTCAGCTTTTACAGATGATAAATGCTTATGATATTGCATATATGTATAGCAAAACAATGTAGGAAATTATTCATATTGAAAAACATATGTGAGTAGTAACAGAGAAAAACAGTGCCTGCAAAAAGTCAATGCAACCTTATGCAGTACAAATAAAATATTTAAATTAAAGTAGAAACTATTTGATATGTCCTTTGTGAACAAAATGTGGAACTGCTGGAGTTTAATTTGTCTGACTTATCTGCAGCCTGTGAGTGATAGTAACACCTTTTCTAAAGAGTTAATGAGGATAGAGAAAAATTTGCTTATGAATCAGTGAAAAGATACCTTCTGTGATAGCCTGAGAGAATGTTTTCTCTCTAGGTGAGAGAAAACATTTTTCTTCTTGGAGACAAGAAGAAAAATGAGAGATGAAATGCTTTACTTTAATATTTATATATAACATATAGAAATTACATATTATTTTATGGCATATTCAGATAAGTTTGGTTATTTTACTACAAATGCTAAACTTGATCCCAAATTGTCTTTCTTTCCTTGGTTGTGTTCAAGCAATACAAACAAAAGGCAATGTAAGCATGTGGGCCATGTTTCATGAGTACACATACGTGTTGGTGGCTTGACAAGTTGACAGTGGCTCTCATGAACCTTTAAGGATGCCACTGGTGAAGAGGAAAACAAAACAGGACAGAAAATATCCTCAGAGTAACTGTAAAATCATTAAAATACACACACACACACACACACACACACACACACACACACGCATGCACACACGCACACACACCATGAAGAACCCTCCAAATAAGGACAGAACATTTTAGTTTTTATTCTTATTTGTTAAATAGAAAATTAGTACTTTTTTGGTGGAGGCTACAAGGGCTAAATGTCACTCCTTTTTCAGGACTGAGTAACCAACAAAATATTTCACAGAAGCAAAAGGGCAGTCAGTGCCCTGAGTAAGCACTACCATTTCCAAAGGTATAATTGCTCTCCTAAGGATTTCACTGAGAATTAAGCAGATAACAAAAGTGTGCCTAAGGAGGTGTATTGTATTGTGTTCTGAAAGACTAAAAGACTCCAAACAACCCCAGTTTCAAAGAAGAGGTTAAAACACAGTTAGCCCAACATAACACACTCTTAACAGGAAAACCTCCCAAAAATGTTATTACAAACAAAAATGTACATATTTGCCTCTGTGTTTTCCAGCCACAGGGAAGATAATATTCTTTTTAAAAGACTATAGAACATCATGCAATCTACATTCCAAAATCTCTTCCCTCAAAACTTGAACTGTCGCCCGGCAGGATGGCTCAGTGGTCTAAAGCGCCTGCTTAGGACTTGGGTGGTTTCAAGGACGGAGGTTCAATCCCCGGCACCACATGCTGCACCAGCCCTGCCCTCGGGGAGGGCTGAGCCGGCCATAAAAATGAGTGAATAAACAAACAAAAGGTTCTGAAACAAGAAAAATAAATAAATAAATAAATAAATAAATAAATAAATAAATAAATAAATAAATAAATACTTCTTAAAAAAAAAAAAAAAACGAACTGTGACCTATTTCTGCCTACATTAACATTATCAAAAAATTATTAAAATTCAGCTGAGCCATACCACAAAATTGGGAAATTTGATACATTTCAAACAGAGTTTCTCACCGCGGAAGGAGACCCCAAGAGTCCGTCTATCACGCATAACTGCAAAGGGCAAGCTTTATCTACGTATACGCAGGGCAGTCTGAACACGCAGAAACAGAGCACGCCTTCAGTGTATCAGACATAGTTTTTAAAGGCAAAAACCACAAGAATGGGGAGGGAGCAAGCAAGTTACAGAAGCGAATCTCATTGGTTAGTTTAGGTTGACCTTTAAAATAATTGGTGGGCTTGGGAATATATGAGTTTCCAAGGTAACTAAGAGGAGTAGAACAAAAAGGGGTAATTACTTGGCTAACTCTGTGGTTTTAGTTGCATTCCAAGAACAGGTGGGTTTTAGCTATGTTAACTAACCTCTTTCATAAGAATGTTCTTAGGCCGGAGATGAAATGTGAAAGACGTTTTATTTTTAATTCACATATATGATCTTAAAATTATTTAGACCTTACAGTGCTTATGTCCATTTGATTGTGTAAGAGTTCTTTAAGTAAGTAACATATGCCTAGTGCTGTACAAATGGTCTTCAACAACCTCATGTGGGAGAGACTGCCTTAGTACTCTGTAAACCACAAACATTTGGTCTGCACTTCTGTATTTTATTATCTGAGTAATGAGTGATGGAAGATAGTCCTAAGTACAATGAATATATTTGAAAAGAATGTCTAAGTCATCAATCAGGTAAGATCACATCTAGTTCAGCATAGGCAAGCACTAAAAGTATGGTATCTCCCCAAGTGGTGAGTCATGCCTTCACCATGGTGAGGTGAAGATTGGCCCCCAAGTGGGCGTGGTGCTCTTCTGATTTCTTGCTTTTGCAAGACTGTCATGCATTGCACCTTTGAATTTGCTTTAAACCTACAACACATTGCTGTTAATTTTGCTATAAATGAAAAATATCTTTTAAAAGGATTTAAATAATAGAAATAATTTATTGGAATTATCCACATAGTCATCATATTATAAAATAAATAGAAAATATGAATCGGAAAGATGTTCTCAGTTTCTTAAGAACACAGGTCCTCTCTCATTCTGTCTTCTGTTGCTTGCAATGTAAGTCAACTTTGAAAGCTGTTTAATTTAGATATTCAGTTCTTTGCAGTACTGGTTATTGAGCTCAGGATCTTGCACTTGCCAGGTAAGCACTTATTCTGCTGAACTATCTCCCAGGCCCTAGCTATCCAGTCTGAATTCATTAGTGCCAGGGAACATACATTGAGTTAGAGCACATTTCTGTGTAGAAACATACTGTTAAGTGAGAAAAGCCTCAAAGAAAGTAGTATATATGCTACAAACACAACAAAGCAAGACACATCTATGGAAAAGAACTAAAAAATAAACAAAACTATAACAGTTATGACATATTGGTATCATAAATGAACAACATTGTCTTCTACTTTCCAAAGCTTTCTTCTATGCAGTAGCCAGATGGGCTTTCTTTTTTATGCAATCTTAATGCTCCTTTCAATACAAATGTTTACATTATTTCCATTTAATATATTTACTGATATTGTTAGGCTTAAACCAGTCAGTCTCTGATATTTTCTTTGTGTCATCTGTTCCTTATATTTTAATTTAATTGATTATATTTGTGTTTTCTCCTTTTGTTAGAGCATTAACTATAGTTCCTTGCTCTTTTTCTGATTTCTTCCCAATACATAATATGCAGCCTTGAACTAGTAGTAAAAAGCCTATGTGTAACCAGGGAGACAGCTCAGTGGCATAGGCAGCTGTCTGGCAAGAGCAAAGTCCTGAGTTTGATACCTGGAATGACAAAACTAAAATAAAAAGCAATAAAATGAAAAATCTATTTGCAAGTGATATAGCACCTCACAACTAGTTTGACAACTTTGCTATAATACACTCGCATCCTTTCTAGAACATCTACTATTGTGTTTTGAATACAGTTTAAATACACAACACATTGCTATTAATTTTGAGGAAATTAAAAATTATCTCCTAAAAAGATTTAAGTCAAAGACATAATTCATTAGATGTGCCCTTATGCACATAATCAGGTAACAAAGCAAATTGCACAATGCAAATTTATATATATTCTGCTGGAATAAATGCTATATACATATATAAGAAGAGTGGTAAAATTTGTTTTCTTTCCTCCATTTAAAATTAACTTATATTACTTTTATGAGGAAAGAAAAATCAATAAAATGTACCTTGACTCCAAAACAAAAGGAAAAATGACTTCTAAATTCATGCAAAGCATAAAAATGCTTACGGTATAATAAAATGTTAAGTAGAAAGAGAAGGAATAAATCTGTATTATATGACTATCATTACTATTATGCTAAAATAAAAATAAATACTGAAGAAATTGTACAAACAATACAGATAACCAAGTAATATAACTTTACCGTGCTGCCGTAAGCAAGGCCGGGGGGAGGGGAGGAGGCCCCTATCTTGCACCCGAAGCATTATCCATCTGCTAAGTATCTGAAATCTTAGAGAAAATCACACCTTCTGCCATAAAATATCTATAATGTTTCCATTCCCTCCTGCTGCACATATCACACATTTTAAAAGCTATTTGCAAAGAAAAGAAAATGGCAAAGGCCAGGAGCACCGGCGAGAGAAGAAATATAACTGAGTGGAACAGGTGGTCATCAGCAACAAATAGCATCATCTAACTAGAAGAGGAAACACTTCAATTGACTAAAGATGTCTTGGTCCAAACTTTGACTATAAATTTCCCAGGCTAAGACAAAGGCCTCAAATTAATTTCCTAATAAAAATATATACCATAGCATAAATACATATATCACAAATACTGATTGCTTTTTGGGGCACTTATTTTCTGGCCTTCTGTTTCTTCGTTGTTTTCTTTTTTCAAATTTAGTTGTCTCATAATTTATAAATATATATGAGATTCTTTTCTCAGAACATGATAAAAATAACTTGATTTAGAGGAATAATAATAGTAATGGATTTTAGTTCTTAGCAGGAACTGTAGCGGAACTATCAGAATGAATTGTTGTTGGTTTTTTCTTTTTTTTTTTTTTTTTTTTTTTTTTTTTTTTTTTTTTTTTTTTTTTTTTTTTTTTTTTTTTTTTTTTTTTTTTTTTTTTTTTTTTTCTTTTTTTCTCTACAAGACATGATTGTCCATGCAAAGATATGCTCCGGTGAAATAGGAGCACAGGAGCAGGTGTAGAAAGACTACTATTGGTAGCTGTGCATTTTGACTGAAATTCTCAAGTGACTTAATCCTCTTTATTCATCTGAGTCACTCATCTTCTTATGTTTGTGTATGATATTTATTCATGTGGAATACAGACAAATTTGCATTTTTCCAATTGTTTTATAATATGATTATGGGTGTAGGGGTACAGTGACTGGTTCTTATCCAAGTGACTTATCTTCATCACAGGTATGATAGAAATTCAATTTCTCAATCATGAAACCTACATTATATTCATCATTCTGCTATTCACCATGAATATATTCTTTGGACTATACCTATATTAGGTAGGTATCTTCTTTAGGTTAGATCCTGTATAGATTGTGATTTAAGACTGATACAGTCTCTGGACTCTTACAATTAAGCCTAATTGTATAACATATTAAACAGACAACTATCTTAAAATTAAATTTTAAATAGCACACACGATAGTGTGCTGTGAGCACCTAAACCACATGACCCTAAGGAGGTGACCCAGTTTCTGTGCCTCAAGTTCTTCATCTGCAAAGTGGCATGAGCCAGACTTGACAAATGAGCCTATTGAGACATGTGGTAGAATGGCTTAAAATTAGATATAAATACATTTGGGAAATTTTCACATGATAAGTTCATGTGGACAGCCTCTCTTATAGAGGGTTATTGTTTCAGGCCCAGCAAGATATCTCAGTGGTCTGAAACGCCTGCTTAGGCAAGCTTAGGCACGTGCAGGAGACCATGATTTGATCCCTGGTACCACATGACATGCCAGCCCCACCATCAGGGTGAGCTGAGTTGGCCAAAAGAAAAAAGAAAGAAAAAAAAGGTTATCATTTAAATTTTTTGAGACTGAGTTTCACTATGTAGTTCATGGCCTTGAAATCATGTCAATCTTATAGCCTCAGACTCCTGAGTGCTGGGATTATAGATGTGTACCACCACACCTGCTCTGTGTGTGTGTGTGTGTGTGTGTGTATGTTCAATAAAACACATAAGTCATCCATTTCTTCTTTAACTAGTGTGTATATTCTTGAGACACTGTTAGCAAAAGTAAGGAAGGATGATATAGTCACCTCGTTCAGAAATTCCTACAGTAAGTGTGGATAAATAAGGTAAGCAATTATTAATTGATGGCTAGATATGAACTATTTCATTACCCATGACTATTAACATCCATTTCAAACTTTAATGACTTACCATTGATTAAAACATTATAAAGGTACTCATATGTAGGGTATTTTGCTTCTAGAAAAATATAGCAACAACTATAGTCATTTGGTAGCATTCAGCTGGTGGCAAGGCTAGACTGGAAATATGGAAAGAGTCTATGTGTTTGCCAGGAGAGGCAGACCAGGGTGAGTGGATCTTTCTTTCCCTCTTCATGGTTTAGGACCTCTTTATACACTCATCAAGCTGAGTTTCTTATGTATAGTAGTAAATTAGACGTTAGAGACCGAAAACCCCAAAAAACGAAAAGTAGCAATTGCCATTATATTTAAGCCTAGCTCTGGAAACTGGCATTGTATTAACCCTACTACACTGTAACAAAGCAATCACAGAATCCACCCAAATTCAGTGGAAGGATAACTAAATCTCATTCTCCTGTGAGAAGAATGTCAAAAATTTGTAGCTATCTTTAATAGTATACAAATACTGGTTAAAAATCAGCCCTAACTCTGTTCTCCATTTGCTTTAGCCCCCATTCATCCATCCTAGTTTGCACAATTTATTCAGTGTTAAATAATCTTCTGAATTCATATAAAATTTGTAACAGGAGAAAAATATTATTCCCTGTAGGCCCCCATTAAAGAGTAATCAAAGAGAGACTAGAAAAATAACTCCCCTAAATCTACCAACACACATGCATTCAATCCACCAGCTTCCAGAAGTGCTCGGGACGCAGCATGTTCAGAACATTTCTCTTCCCTCTACTGAGTTGAAAAATTATTTTGTTTCCAACTAATAGTTTGTGAACAACCAAAAAATCTCCACATTTCTGTTTTCTGGTGCTCCAACCCTCATTGTAAAATAGATTTCTAACCATAAGCTCATTATAATCACTGAGTTTAGTGTTATGGTTTGTGTACACGTGTCCCCACAAAGCCTAGCAGTCATGGGGCAGCTTCTGGAATTTGTAATTGATTATTGTGGAAATGGGTGCTGTATCTCCCCCAGGGCAGGTGATTTGCATTTCAATGTAAGTTAGGAAGAGAAATTAGCTGCTTGAGTTGCTGCTAGCTCTCCCAGAGCTCTTGCTCTCTGCCCGCCACCACAGAAGGCTGCCCCCTCTGCCATGTGCCAGTCTGCCTTGGAGCCAGCTGAATATGGACTGAAACCTCCAGTAACTGTGAGCTAAATAAACCTTTCCTTCCCTCATTTTGAGTGTCGAATGTTTGTCTCAGCAACAAGAGAAGAGTAACTAAGACATTTAGAGATTTTAAGTTTATAGTGATTGCATTTAAGTGAGAGTAGACTTTTATTTGCTAAACAAGATGTACAGAAAATTGTGCTTCTTTCTCCTAAAGGAAAAACCATGATATTAAAGAAAAAGAACAAGAGGCTTGAGCTGACTTAGCTCTAAATCAGAGAACATTTTCTGTTATATGAGATAAGATTGGTAACTTCTACCTCATCAGTACTGTTGGTGCTGAAGCCACTTCTGTGAAATGTGACCACATGAGAAGACTCTTAAGAGTAGGTTCTCCAAAAATGTTTCTTGAAAGAATAAACAAATTCCCAATCATCAAAGTAATCACCTGAAAAAATAAGATCTTATTTGAAAATTGATTACTTCTAAAACATTAATTACAAGAAACTCATGTTTATTAAAGAACAAGTATGTGGAAGATTTTATACAAGTTATCAGGGATAAACAGGAAAACCACAGCCTTTATCCTTCAGAGAAAGCCACATCTGTCATAGTTTCAAGAGTAGAAATGTAGTACTGTGTGGAAATAAAGAGTATATACTTCTGACCTGCGGGACAAACAGGGCATGCTTGGATTATTAGGAATGAACAAGAAAGACAAATACGGTGGCATCCCCCTATATCCTGGCACTCCAAGAGGCTAAGTCAGAATGATCAGACATCCTGGGACTTAAAGAGCTCCTGTCTCAAAATTTTTAAAAAGACTGGAGATACAACTCAATGTGAAGACTCTGGGTACAATCTCTAGTACTGGGCAAGGGGCTAAGCAAGTATCATTATCACAAGAAAAGCAAAAGCACTCATTTGCACAGGCAGGAGATTTGGCATAAGCGAACAGCTCTAGCCCTGCCAGCCAGTATTCCTGATTCACTATCCAATCCCTGGCAAGTCACCATATTATTCAGCATCCACTCATTGTTTTCAAAAGTGATGGAGGACAGGGCCCGGCAGGATGGCTCAGTGGTCTAAAGCACCTACTTGGGAAAGCTTGGGCGGCTTCAGGGACTGCGGTTCAATCCCCGGCACCACATGCTGTGCCAGCCCTGCCCTCAGGGCAGGCTGAGCCGGCCATAAAAATAATTAAATAAACAAAAGTTCTGAAACAAGAAAATAAATAAATAAATAAATAAATACAAGTGATGGAGGAGAGTAGGCCCTCCAGAAGATTGGTACTATATTCTAATGCCTTTCAATGTTATTTTGAAAGCCACAGTATGTTGAAGTATTTTAAAGTGGGTATAATATGATCAAATTTCTGGGGTCTAGTTTTTCAACACTTTGGGAAGAAAATCAGAATGAATCAAACATGTAGGCGTGGACCCAGTTAAGAATTTATTATAGTAATCTGTCTCTGGTAGGTGGACCGGCTTTAAAAGATTAAGGCAGGTGGACTGCTATCTATTATATCTACATCAGAAACGCAAAATCCCTCCAGGCTTGCTGGAGAATGGTATGTAGCCACCGGTCATGAGACAGTCACACTCAGCGTATTTCTATTGACACACTGGGTGTTGTCCTGACCACCAAACCTGGCTCCTGTGGAAGTGAGAATCTGGCTTCTCAGTACATCTTCTCATTGAGACTATGTGTGAAGCACAGACCAACAGAAAATGGGTTTTGCGGGCCCTGCATTTTCCCCAGGTCTGTTCAGCTTCCTTTTGGATTTTACTTTAAGCTCGGGGTATCAGTAACATCTCACTCTCAAAAGTTCAATCAAAGAAAACACTGGTCTGTACATGATTCTCATCATGACGAAATGGCATTATCTGCTCGAGGCTGTAAGGCTGTAGATGAAAAGGAGATTGAACATCAAGCCACTAGTATATCTGTCTGGCTGTCAGGCAGAAAAGGGCAAGTGATCAGTCGCATGAAATAACTTATAAGCTTCCTTCATAAAGTCAAATATTTATCTGAAGGCAATCAGAAGATAGTCTTGACCCACCCAGACTCACCTCTGTCGTGCATGCGCTTGGGTTTACATTAAATCATGCAAAAAAATACCTCTTGAGAATCTCTTTTACTGTAGGTTGCCCATCAGTGTGAGAAATAAAAGGTGAACCAGGAAAGATAAGCCATGCTTTTGATGCACTACCGCAAAGGAGTTTAGAGGTGGATCAGTTTTCTCATGGCTGAAATGTACTCTAATTAGTCACAATTCGGTCAGCACGCTGAAGTTCAGGATAAATACTCTGTTCTTCAAAGGCTGATTCTTTCTCTCTGCTATAAATCTTCCCTGTTATTCTGGTGCCAAGTAATTCCTTTGTTTTAGAGCAGTTTCACAAATTTCAGACTTTAATGATATAATGTGTTACTCAGACTGACTTAAAGTATTAGATATTAAAAATACTGATATATAGAGATCACAGATTTAAATGTGCTTTTCCAAATATCCATTTACACACACACACACAAAAAGATGCGTATTTACAGCTGATAACATGTTGGAATAATCACGGCATAACTTAATTTTAGTCAGTTCATAAGAACTCCACTAAAGGTGAAGTAAAAGTGATTTATTTTTTGATTCTTCAGGTCAGAATCCACTTAGAAATTATGGCTAGATAGGTCCGGTATTAAACAGGAAGATAGCACGGTGTGGTAGTGCATGACTATAATTCTAGCATTTGGGAGGCTGAGGCAAAAGGATTGTTGATAGTTTCAGACCAGCCTGAACTACAAAGTAAGCTCAAGGCTAGCCTGAAAGCATGGAGAGATCTTATCTCTGAAAAGACAAAAATAAACAAACAAATAAATAGGAAGATATTGTTAGTGCCTGCTGTGATGAGTGTCATTTTTCAAGCATGAGTTTTTAAAAGTTGGCATATAAAGAAGAAAGAAGAAGAAAATTCTACTGCTCAGCAACCTCTAAAGAACACATCAATCTGTCACAGAGAGAACAACTAAATTGTTCCCTACCCTCCAGCTGAACTACCCCAGAAAACGGAGATTAAATTTTATTAGATCCTCCATACTATGTTTGGGAGAAAAAGTATGCTGTGAATCTTATGAATAACTTTCCAGTGGGGTCAGTTTAGGAAAGATTCTAAAATCTTATTTGCCATTATTACCAACAGACAAACTAGGGAGTAAAGGCACATAGGACATGGAAAGCCTACTAAGTATTAAAGTGATTCCTGAGTAATGTGTACTCCCTAATCTCAAGGGCCATCTATTATCTGAACACTGAGACTACCACAGCACCCAGGCAGGCTTCTGCACCACATATACAGCAAGGTCTTCAATTTTCTTTCATGTTGCACCCACAAATCAAAGGAGCTGCTGTCTTTCTACCTTGCACTATTACAAAAACACTCACAAGTAAATAACTCTGTTTTCCTTTAGGTAACCAGCTGCCTTCAGCCCACTAATACTTGAACAAGGCACATGTTGGATTGTTATCAAAAGGTCAAATAATATTGAGATAGATGGAGATGTATAGGCTTATAAAATTTCACTTAATTCACATGCTTTTAATTGCAAAAAAATACAATTTTTCCAAAAATCAATCCATTCCACTAGTTTGCAAATACCTTCATCTCTGTAAAACAGAGCAAATTATCAAAATTTCTAAGTATCACTCTAAAATTTTTCAAGCTATATTTTATATTTTTAAAATCAGTACTGATTATTAATAAAAATTATTTAAAATTATAAATTAAGTAAATCTCCTTGGGTGTTCTAATTTTCATAAAATGTATCATAATTTTGATCTGATAATATTAATACCCTAATAAAAGAAAAATGAGAGCACCTGATCTTTTTCTCTCTCTCTTTCCCCCAGCACCACTGAAAAGGTCATGTGATGACATAGCACACAGGTAGCTTTTCAGAAACCAAGAAGCCTTGCTGAAACCTGGATCCTCAGTTTTCAGAACTTTGAGAAAATTAAATTCCTGTGCTGAAGTTCCCTACCCTGTATTTTCTTTTTAAATGGGAGTCTGAGAAGACTAATATAGGTCTCCTAAGTTTCTGTGTTGCTCGTGGTCCTTGGAGATGAGCACAGAGCTGAAGGAATTGCTCCTCAAGAAACTGAAAGAAAGCTAACAGCCACCACTTCTCAGCCCGTCCAAGAAGCTGTCCTCAGCTGGAGCAAACTGGTTCCCTTCCTTCAACATGGACTGCACAATTTTATCCCCACTGCAGGGAGGCTACGCTGGTGAAGACCTTCCCTGAGGATGCATGAGGGCTAAGCTCCTCTCTGTGTGATATTCTGCTTTCTTTCCATGTCTTCTAGAGGTGTTGATCCTAGTAGAGCTTCATGATATATGTTTTTTCCTCCTCTATCTTCACATTAACATCTGATTCCCAGAGAACCTAGTCTTTAGTTTTTCCAGAGAATTAATGTTTGTTTAATTTTTCTGATCTGGTTTAAACTGTGTTTCCAATGAGGCACAACAGAAGTGAAAATCTATGATCTTTAAATTATATTCCAGGGTTGGTGAGATAGCTCAGCAGTCTAAAGCATATTTTTTAGCTCATGATTTCAGAAGTTTCAACTCATGATTTCAGAATTTTTATTCAGCGGTCAGCCAGTCCACTTCTCTAGGCCTATGTGAAGTTGGAGGTAACTTGGTAGAAGAGTGTGAAGGAAAACTCCTCCCTTTGTGGCCTCCAGGCCACCGAGTGCAGGCACAACCACAGTGGAATAGGCCAGGAACCAAAGCATGTACAAGGTCACACCTCAGGAACACTCCCTCCATCTGAGCCCTGCCTGTCTGCATCATCACCCCATAGTATCATCAAATCACAACTCCATCAATAGATTAATCCACTAAAGAAGTTAGAGCCTTCATGATTCGATTGTCTCTGGAAACACACAAGGGCATACTCAGATGTGGGCTTCACCAATTTTGCAGGCAATCCTCAATCCACTCATTGACATGAAGATTAATCATCAGAAATATACTCATATTTTACCAAGTACCAAGAGAATAAAGCACATTCACTGCAACATACTTCATAAAAGAAGAAAGTCCTGTAGATTTTGAATAAAAAACAACTTTACAGTAGCTGTGGAAACTCTGCTCATACCATCGTCTCTCTTTGCATTCATATTTTCTATAATACAATCTTGCTATCTTCAAAGCTCTACTCATCTCAATTTCTTTAGGAAAATTTTTGTCCAACCTTGTCTTCTGTGTGTAAAGATTTTGTGTACCATTTAACTCACCAAAGACCTCTGACTTCTATAACATGTACTTCCAACTGGCTCATAAGCTTTTTTAAAGCTAGGGATAGGCACTGCAGCCCCTGATGTCTCTCAATATGTCCATTATCTGGAAAACCTCTAACAGACAGAGGGCCTGAGGACATAAATCTCTCCCTTGTACTTTTTCTAAGCAATTTGCAGAGATAACACTTTCATGAAAAATGTTTAAATTGCTTTCTAAATAAAAAATAAAGGCCAGGGTCCAACTCAGTGGCATAAGCACCTGCTTGGCAAGTGTAAAGTACTGAGCTCTATCCCTGGTAATACATACAAAAAAACAAACAAACAAACAAACAAACATATATACATACACACATACATATATACATACATGCATATATACATGCATGCATACATACAGCATTTCCTACCTGGATTAGAGATGTTTAATTATCACCATGAATGTTTCCTGTTTAGATTAGTACTTGAAATGCTTTCGTTGTGGTTTAAGGGTAACCCTTGAAAGTTCCTGTGCTGGTAGATTGCTTCTAAGTATGGGGGGAAGTGGAACCCAGTGGAAGGCAATGGTCTTGCAAAGAGTACAATTTAGACTTCACACAATCCCAGTTAGCTCCTGCATAAATACATTACTATAAATAAAGTAAGTCTTGTTCTTGAATTGCTCAGGACTCCTGTCTCACTCAACATGTGACCTCTCCTGTTCACACACATGCCCACCATCATGGCTTCTGCCACATTGTGATGCAGTCAGAAGACACCCAACAAAGGCTGTCAGCCCACAGGATGTCAGGCTGTCAACCTTCCAAACTATGGACCAAATTAACCTCAAGTATTTTGTTACATGAAAAGAAGAGAATAGTCAAGGCTGAGACTAGGATATAACTGGTAATCATCAAGCAGTACACATATTCTATTAAATTTAAACTCATTTAATAATGTGGGTGTCTTAGTTACTCTTCTCCCATTGGTGGGACAAATACCCAGCATCCAAAATGAAGGGAGAAAGGTTTATTTAGCTCACAGTTACTGGAGGTTTCAGTTCATACTCAGCCAGCTCCAAGGCTGAGTGGCACATGGCAGAGAGCAGCTGTTCATGGTGCTGAAACAACAACAATGTGGTGACAACCAGGGGAACAGAGAGCAATAGCACTAGTCTGTCTCTCTGTCTCTCTTTATATTACATTCAGGCTCTCTGCCTCAGCCTATCCACCTTATGCCACACCCACAATCCCAGCCATACTCAGACCAATAACCCCATCAGTACTAAAACACATAATCCCACTGAATCAAGAGCAGTAATTCCAGCAGATTCCAGCAGTACTCAGACCCATAGTCCCATCAGTACTAAAACACATAATCCCAGTGGATCATGAGTCAAGTCTCAAACTCTAGAAGTCCCTGCCCCATGATTGCATGAGGCTTTGGGGGGACAACTAGACATAAACTATAACAGTGGGACAATTTAATGTTTGGTATCAACAAATATTTATTCACTTATAGTAGCCTACTTATTTGGGATGGAAAAAATCATGTATTATTAGTTCCAGTGGGCAAACAATGACCAGTAGATAATACATCATTGATAAACAACTGGGTGAGCAACACAGTTTAGAGATTCACAGACATAAATTTATGGGGAAAAAAGCCTCAGTTTGTCAATCTGTAAAATGAAACTTTTACAAAGCTACCCCATTTCATAAGTATTTACCCTGCATTAAGTTTGCCATGAAGTTTACATGAATTTATTTAGTATTCACTAAAACTATGATTCTGTACTTTGTAAAGGAAAAAAAAAAAAAAAAAAAAAGAGCCAGTCCTGTTATTTTTGTCAATATCACACTAAGATGTTTCATCGCAAAGATGGTTACTGCTTTTGAGCAGCAAAGTTTGAAAAACTTAATTTTGTGGCTCAGAAAAAAAACAAGTGTAAAGCTTGGAACAAAGGAGTTGTGGCTGGTTAAGCCATTATTGCCACCAAAGGAACTGAGTCCTCTATACAGAAACAAGAAGAATGCCCTGAGGGTTTCTCAGCACTCAACAAAACTCCACCCATTGCAGTCTTGAAGGTGCAGATGTATAAGCCTTTTGTTTGAGAAGAGAGCTCCTAGACCCTTTGCTTGAGAAGGAACTCTGGGAAACAGACTCCCTGGAATTCATTACACTGTGCTCAACCATCTCACTATGCAGACACTGTTGCAGCCAAATATAAAGGGCTCTGGCCACTGCCTGCACTAGTAACAGAATCTCTAAACTGTGTTGCTCACCCAGTCATTTATCAATGATGTATTATCTACTGGTCATTGTTTGCCCACTGGAACTAATAATACAAAGGGACATGATTTTTTCCATCCCAAATACGTAGGCTACTATAAGTGAATAAATATTTGTTGATACCAAACATTAAATTGTCCCACTGTTATAGCTTTCATGTGATGCTGGCGTTACTGGCTTCAGGGATCAAGGAGGCTGCTAGTCAGATTTCAGTGGAAAGCCTGGGAAGTTAATCTATGAGCCCCTGAGAGGAGGAATGCATGAAGCTATGAGAGTAAAGCTGAAAGTCCAGTGAAGACCCCAGGGAGTTGGAGAAGCCACAGATGTGGAATGTCTGCTGAAGAAGGCTGTGGTCAGCAAGTGAAGCTGGTCCAGGACAAAGACTGTGTAGGCTGCAACAGAAGTCCTCTGAAGCTCCCATTTTACCAGTTTAGGGCATGGGTGCCAAACATAAACCTACAGGATCCAGTGTTTTTTCTCTACTGGTTTTTGGGCTGCTATGACCTAATTGTTTTTTATCCTTTTGTCTTAGTTACTTTTCGCTTGTTGCTGGGATAAATACCCAACACCCAAAATGAAGGAAGAAAAAGTTTATTTAGCTCAGTTACTGGAGGTTTCAGTCCATAGTTGGCAGGATCCAAAGCAGAGAGGCACATGGCAAAGAGCAGCAGTTTATGGTGGCGGGACAGCAACAATCACAACAGAGGCAAGCGAGCAACCAGGGGAGCAGAGAGCAACAGTGCAAGTCTGTCTCTCTATCTCTCTTTAAATTACATCAAGCTCTCTGCCTTAGCCTATCCACCTCAGGCCACACCCATAATCCCAGAAGTACTGAGACCCATAATCCCAGCAGTACTGAGACCCATAATCCCAGCAGTACTAAAACACATATCCCAGGGATCATGAGGCAAGCCTCAAACTCTCAAATTCTAGAAGTCCCCGTCCCATGATTGCATGAGGCTTTGTGTGTGTGTGTAGGGGGCAAGTAGATATAAACCATAACACGCTTCATCCTCCCTTTTGAAATGACAATGTTTACCCTGTGCTACTATAACTGGGAATATGTAACTTGTTCTTGACTTTTGTACACATTCACATCTCAGAGTTGTCCTGACACTTAGGAGAGACTTTGACTAGGACTTCCGAAAATGGTTGGAAGTGCTAAGACTTTAGGGAAGAGACTATTGCATTTCTATTCATATACTGAATAGCTGTATCACATTTGGTATAATTACGAATTTATGCTTGTATTCAGAGGGTAAGTGTGGCTTAATGCTGTGTTCCACACATCTAACGATGGTCCCAGGGAAAAATAGGGGATGAAGAAAATAGAGAAGAGATTAAAGCTGAGGTCAGGTGGAGCCTCCTCTCCTGATGGGAGGGGGAAGCAAATAACCACTATAGGGGTATTTATTTATACATTTGACAAAGTATCATGCACATAGAACTGTCTAGTTACTGTCTCTGACAAGTAGCTTGATTGCTTTAGGTACTTCCACCCACATGTTTAGCCACTTTCCAGCTTTAGGCACTCCCTATAGTTTCAGAGCTATGGGGGTGTCAAGGTGACAAGGGTAGAGTGTAATAGTTAAGCTTAATTGTGTCGACTTGACTGGCCTGAGAGCCCCCGGTGAGATCAGTAATGCATGCTTCTGGGTGTATCTGTGTGGGTTATGAGAGCATGAACTTGGATACTACACATGGCCCCAGTGGCCTCTCCTCAGGTGCTGGTACTCAATCTCGCTCTCCTTCACTGCTGCCATGAACCAAACATCTTTACCCTGCCTCACCTTCCCACCAAGATGTTCCTGGCAGACAACCATGGATGAAATCAAAATCCAGCAAAACCTCGTTCCCTTTAAGTTCTGGGAGGTGCGTTTTATGTCCCAATGAGAAATAAATTATTGGACCTGATTTATCTTTTTCTCAAATAAATAAAATTAAATATCAAAAAGAGATACTGTTGCTAAATACTGTTATCCACTACACACAAAAATAATACCAATTCTACTATTCTAAAGTAATGCTAAAACTCCAATATGCTTCTTTTTTAATATTGGCTTTTTCCTCTTCTAGCTAATGCATTTTGTAGATCTGGTGATTTTTTATATACAAAAAAATTAGAAAAGTCATTTTACCCTAAGAGTTTTGCATGGTAAGAACGGTATAGAAAGCAAAATGTCACAAATATTGTTTTTTCCTCCTGAGAAATAAACAAGCAACTCACTTATTTTTATATCATATTAGTACATATTTACAAATGCTTTAATGGTCATTGAGTAGAGCTTACCATACTAGGTAATTAATTTAATCTTTTTACTAGAATTTTATTTAAATTTTATAAAGACTACATGAAATTCTCCTTTTAAAATGACTTATAAAGACTTTTTAAAAACCTTCTGAGTTTTCCCTTAAAAGTATTTGATGAGGTACAAATCCTTATCAGAAATTGAAATTATGCTGGAAATTAGAAAAATAATCAGAGCTGACATTCACTGGAAATTCCCCTATAAATAGATATAGAATCACTGACTGACCCATAAGGTTTGTTATTTTAATTTTATTAATTTCAATATGAAAGAAATAGCAATGAGAAAATTTCAATGCACATCAGTGGGACAACTATAATAATCCATATATAATTCAATAGTCCATATCAGTTCTACTGATAGCCCACTATTATTATGGAATATTGTTCTATATACACAACTACTTTCTCTTAGTGTAGTGAGAAGAAATATTTGTACCAATAGTTTTTAGAAAATTTATGTCTGCATCTTGTACTCTGAACAATTACTATGAAGACAACAATACGCACTGCATGGATTATTGTGGCTATAGAGGGATTCATTAGAATATCAATAATTGATGGAAAATACCAGTTCCATGTTATATCTAAGGCATTTGATGTTCAAAAAGACAGTGATGTTAAGCTTAAGTATCTATATTATAGAATAATAGTATCACTAAGCTTCTCTTATGGAGAGTTAATAACTTAAGTTTGTAGACTAAAAAATTAGAGAAAAAGAAAGACTACAAGGATAGCCAATATTTTTTAATGTATTTGATTGTTACAGGGTTTCACTACACAGCTTGAACTCATAGTGATCCTCCTATTTTCAGTATCCCCAGCACTGGGATTACAGGAGTGTACCACTATGCACCAACTCAGTGCACCCTGGGGTCATAGCCAGTGTAGCATGTGGTGCTGAGGTTCAAACCGAAGTTCCTGTGCTTGCCTAAGAAGGTGCTTAGTCCACTGAATTGGCTCATAGGCCCTGGGCCATAAGTCTTATGTCAAATACTTAGGAAGCTAGAATTACCTTCTCCATTCATCTCTTCCTTTGAGTGTGAACACAGAGCCAAAGGTGTAAATCCAGAAGCTAGAGAAGGTGAGAAGCTATATTTGTTACTGTGGGAGAACCATCCATGCTATCGATGACCTCAAGAGAAAACAGAAAAGGAAAACAAACAGGGGGGAGACAAAGATGAAAACCTACAAGTAATGTGAGAAAAAGCGGTCATATGCAGAGAGTTCAAACATTTTATGGTGGACTATTACTGAAGTTTCCACCACAGTTCAGCAGGATAGGCTCAGTAGGATGGGTTGAGATGAATCATATTGCGAACCATACAAATAAGTCTATTCTCATAGTCTTTAGTAGATATTTGAAATAACACCCAGAACACAGCTAAACAAACACAGTATAAGAAGACCTCTCAAACTTCTACATAAGATTGGGGATGGGGAGATAGCTCGGTAGAATAAGTGTTTGCTTGGAAAGCACAAGGGCTTGAGTTCAATCTCTGGTTCTGAAAAAAAAAAAAAAAAGATTCTACACAAGAAAAGAAAATAAACTAGTTAATATTATACTAATAAATCAAAACTAGAGATCATCTGCTAGAGCAGCAAGCCAAAGAAATATTATAAAATTCTGACACTCTGGATAGCTTGGATAAAAATATATACTCTGTGAAGATGGAAAAGTCATAAAAGAAAGGAATGACACCATTATAGTTTGAGGTGCTTTCAGCAAGAGCCAATATAGAAAAGTCACCATGGAAAGTAACATCTGCTCTTAACATGCAAAGGCAAAAGTAAGGGGAAAGAAGCCACCATAAAGGACTAGATGGTGAATTGTAACTAACAAGTTAGGTGCTTGGAGCAAACTGGAAAGCAATAAGCTAGATGCAAAATGGGGCTGAAATCTGAAAGAATTGAAGTTGGCTAGAAAACAGCATATGTGGAAATTAGAACACTGTAAGTCACTCTGCACATGTCTGTAGCTGGAATATTTTTCTATATAAATTGCATTAGAATAGTGAGACTCACATATTCTAAGGAAAGGTTTCTGGTTGTATCCATTTACTTATAAAAGGCTTAAGCTTATCTCTCTTTTTAACTGAGTAATACTCCATTGTCTAAAAATACCACATCTTAGAATTCCTTCCTCAGCCTGATCCAGACAAGCGAGTGCACAGGCAGGAATTCCCAGCCTGTACTCCCCGCGCCACTGGAACTCGTTCCCCAATCCAACCCCCGAAAGTGGGTGACCAGGTAGAAACTAGCGGCCTGTGCCCCCCACACCACTGGAGCTCCTTCTCCAATCTGATTCTCGACAGGTGGGCATGCAGGCAGGAACTCTTGACCTGAAACCCCTGAGCCACTGGAACTCCTTCCTTGACTGACCCCAGACCAGCTGGAGTGCAGGCAGAACCCCTTGGCCTACAATTCCCATGCCACCTAAATGCCTTCCTTGACCTGACTGCAGAAATGGTGAGTGTATAGGTAGGAATTCGTGGCCTGTGCCCCAACACCACCAGAATTTCTTCCCCACCCAGAAACCAGGCCAGGCATCTGCTGTGGAACCTGCAGCAAAATTTCCTGCAGAAAGGCTGGGGATCATACTCTCCCAGCTAATTCAGGAGCTGAACATCTCAGAGGAGCACAGTGGGCTCACTTCCATGAGCTACAGCAGGAAGAAGCTGAGCACAACAGTCAGACACAGCCAGACACATCTGGACAAGATCAAACTTGGTAGATCCGGACACAAATTTCAATAGGTGCTAAAGGCAAAACTTCACCAAAGTTCTACATCAAAGAGCAGAGGATACTACTATACAAAATGACAAAGAGAATGAGGTAGATGCATTTTCAGGACTCGAGCCTAAACTGAAAAAATGCAGGAGACAGTAGCATAGAAGAAAATGGGAATCGCACAGCTGAATCTCTGAATTAATAGCATATGAAGTAAGGAAACAAATGCAGAAATGTTGAGAAACTCAGACCAGAAAAAAAACTTCTGAAGTATAAAAGAAGTCTCTGAATTAACAGTACATCAAGTAAAAAGATGCAGAAAAATATGCAAGAAATCAGATCAGAAATAACCTCTGAAGTAAAAAAAAAAGACACCTCTGAATTAACAGCATTTGAAGTAAAGGAACAACTACAGAAAGATAAGGAAGTCAAATCAGAAATAATCACTGACATAGAAAAAGTAAAGATAACTATAATGAAAGAATTAATAAGTGCTTCTAAAGAAGACATTGACATAAAGTGAGAGAAAAATAGAAAAATGATGGAATCTTGAATGAGTAATACAAAAAAGACACAGATCACATAAAGTAGCTTGAGAGAGATATACAGGAAAATAAAATCTCAATCACTAGCTGGCAACACCATATGAATGAAAGCGAAGAGAAGCCGGGCGTGGTGGCACACGCCTGTAATCCCAGCACTTGGGAGGCTGAGGTAAGAGGGGATCGACGTGAGTTTGAGACCAGCCTGGACTACAAAAGTGAGCTCAAGGCCAGCCTCAACTGCATAGCGAGACCCTGTCTCAAAAAAGACAAAGAAAAAAAAAAAGAAAGAAAGAAAGCGAAGACAGAGTTTCAGATATTGAAGATACAGTTGCAACTAGTGAAAATGTAAGAAAAGATCTCTCAAAAACAACCAGTTGCCTCTACAACAACTATTTTTCAGGCAAAAATAGTTGAACATCTGCAAGATGATGCAAAGATGAACAATATGAAACTAATAAGCATCAATGAGAAAGAAGGAGTCAATACAAATGATATAAAAAGAATATGGGCAGAGGTAGTAGAAGAAAACTCCCCAAATAGGAGAAAACAATCTCACGTTAAGTTAACTGAAGCATACAGAGCAGCAAATAATATTAAACCAACTAAAACACACCAAGATACCAGAATTTCAGCAGAAGTATAACATACTAAAAGCCCTTAAAGAAAAGAAACAGATCACATTTAAAGGAAAACCCATCAGAATAATGACAAATTTCTCTTGAAAAATCCAAGAAGTCAAGAAGAGCATGGAACAGAGTGCTTCAAGTCCTCCATGAAAACAAATTCCAGGTCAGAATGCTGTACTCTGAAAAACTCTCTTTCAAGTATGAGGGAGAAGTGAAACACTTCCATGCCAAAGAACAACTAAAGAATTTTATGATGTTAAAGCCAACCCTACAAAGACTACTAAAAAATATCTTAGAGAGTGACGAGAACTCCACAAATGAAAACAGAAAGAACCCACCAAATAGGGCAGCCAATTAAACACAGGAGAAAATGGGGTAAACAGTGGTAGGTTTAAAAAAAAATGTAAATCATAAGTCAATACGTTTTAATTATAACCACCAATGCTAATGGACTTAATTCTCCAATTAAAAGAAATAGACTGGCACAGTGGATTAAGAAGCAAAATCCAACAATATGCTGTATACAAGAAACACACCTCACTCATAAAGAAATTCATAGGCTCAAAGTCAAAGGATGGAAAACAATACTATATGGCCCAGCACCTCAAAGAAAAAGCAGGGGAAAATTCCTGTTTTCCAATAGTCTGAACTTCAAACCAAAATTGATCAAACAAAATAAAGAAGGTCACAACCTACTGCTTATGGGAAAAATTCAAGAAGTAGGGAAAAAAACTCTTAAATATGTACACACACAACATGGAAGCACCAAGCTTTATAAGATGAATCTTAATGGACATGAAAACCTAATTTCCACTATCACGATCTTAGCAGGAGATGTTAACACCACTTTATCTGAAAAGATGTCAAGCAGAAAAAATTAGCAATGAAATAGTAGATCTGCCCAGAATTTGGAACAACTGGACTTAGTGGCCATATACACAGTGTTCCACCCAACCACTTTGGAGAACACATTTTTTTTCAGCTGAACACAGCAAATTTTCTAAAATAAACCACATACCAGTCTATAGTGCATACTTAAGTATATGCAAGAAAACAGAAATTATCCCATGAATATTACCTGACCACATTGCCATGAAACTGGAAATAAATGAAAAAAGAATTCACAGGAACCCAAAAATACATGGAAACTAAACAGCACCCTCCTCAGCAACCAATGGGTTATAGATGAATTTAAACAAGAAATTAAACAATATTTACAGTTTAATGAAGATTCAGTGACAATCCACTGGAATTTATGGATGCAATAAAAACAGATCTTAGAGGGAAATATAGCTGTGAACTGACACATTAAAAAACAGAGTGGGAAAAAATAAATATCCTAATGCTGCACCTAAATCATCTGGAAAAGGAAGAACAAATCAAATCCAAAGGCCAAAGATGGGAGGAAATTATCAAGATTAGAGCCAAAGTTAATTCAATCGAAACAAAGAAAACAATACAAAGAATTAATGAAGCAAAAAGCTGGTTCTATAAAAGAGTAAATAAAATTGATAGGCTCCTAGCTTATCTCATCAAAAAGAGGAAGGAAAAAAACTCAAAGTCAAGCAATAAGTAATGAAAACAGTGAAATTACCACAGATCCAGTGGAGATTCAGAAAATCATTAATAGCTACTTTGAGAATCTTTACTCACTCAGAATTGTAGAAACGGTTGAAAAATATTACTAGAAAGGTAGAATTTACCAAACCTAATCAAGATGATATAAGAACTCTCTATAACCCTATAACAGCCAATGAAATACAAAATGTAATAAAAAACCTACAGACAAAGTTGTGATGAATTCATCACTGAACTCTACAAGAAATTTACAAAAGATGTAATGCCAATACTCCTCAAACTCTTCAATGAAATTGAAAAGGAAGAAATCCTTCTCCAAATCATTCTTGGAGGCAAGAACTATACTATTAACAGAACCAGAGAAAGATGTAACTAAAAAAAAGAGAACTATAGGCCAGTCTCTCTCATGAACATAGATGCAAAAATACTCAACATAATCCTAGCAAATAGAATACAACAAATCATTCAGAGCATAATGACCAAATAGGATTCATCCCAGAGATGCAAGCATGATTCAATATATGCAAATCTATAAATGTAAATCATTATATCAATAGAATCAAATCCAAAAGCCACATGATCATCTCAATTGATGCAGAAAAGGCTTTTGACAAAGTACAACACTCATTCATGTTCAAAGTACTACAGAAAACTGAAATTGAGGCCTATGCCTCAATTTGATAAAAGCCATCTATAACAATCCAATGGATAACATAATTCTAAATGGAGAAAAACTGAAGTATTTCACTTTGGGATCTGGTGGTAGGCAAGGATGTCCTCTGTCACCACCCTTATTCAGTACAGTTCTGGAATCATTTGCAGGAGACAATAGCCAAGAGAGAGAAATAAAAGGTATAAGAATAGGTAAAGAGGAAGTTAAACTATCATTATTTGCACATGACATGATATTGTACTTGGAAGACCCAAAGCACTCCACTAAGAAGCTACTAGAATAGTAGCATAGCAGGGTACAAAGGCAACACTCATTCTGTCATTCTGGTCTTTTGGAAGTGTACTGCTTTTAATGTAAATTCAATTATTGCTTAATTCTCTCTCAAGTATATGTTTGTTTTAAAAGAAAGCAAAAAAAGAGTAACTGAAGAGGATACAAGACAAGTAAGAATACCACAGGATTGTCCTGCTGCAATTTTGTATATGCTTAGATTTCTAAATTGCTGTGAAAAAAATGTGTAACAGGTTTTTTTAAATTACTTTCTGTACGGATTTATTAGAGTATCAATAATTGATGGAAAATACCAGCTCCATGTTAAGTATAAGTCATTTAATATTCAGAAAGACAATGATGCTAACCTTAAGTACCTGTGTTATAGAGTAATAATATCACTAATCTTCCCTTATGGAGGGTTAAGAACTGAAGTTTGCAGACCAAAATAATTAGAGATAAAGAAGGGCTACAAGGATAGCCAATATTTTGGCACTAGCCCTTCCAGGTCAATAAAGACTCTAGATACAAGAGAGCCTGTACTATAACACCCTATACCTTGGTGTCCTAAATTTTCTGTTGAAGGAGATCACAGGGCTACAAAGGAAAGGATTGATGATGTATAATTTGCATAAGGAGAGAGCCATGTAGAGAGAAAACATTCTCTCAGGCTTTCACAGAAAGCAATCGGGTCAAGCAATGGCCATGACTCATCCAGATGACTGACACTGACAAAAGATATAAAATGCAGTACATGGTTTCAAGACAATCCTGAGGAGATTTGACTGACCTTGTCAGATACAAAGTTACATGTTTTGTTATATGGGTCTTGCTTTAACTTGGACTTAGCCACCCAACAGAAAAGTTTAACCATGAAGCATAAAAAGTAAAGCCAGATTAGTATGCCAAGATGTAAAAGGCTCAAGTCAACAGCTTCTGACATTTCCAGCTGTGCTAATAACCCATTACTATTGTAAAATATTGTACTATGTATATAGCTACTTTCTGTTAGCTCAATGAGAAGAAATAGTTGTACCAATAGTGTTTAGAAAGGTTATCATGTCTGCACCATGTACTCTAACCAACTATTATGAAGACAACAATATGTATTGTATTAATTATTGTGGCTGTCCTACTAATGTGTTTTGAAATTGCCTCATTGTTATTTCTTTGTTTATTTATTTTTATGGCCAGCTCAGCCTGCCCTCAGGGAAGGGCTGGCGCAGCATGTGGTGCCGGGGATCGAACCGCAGTCCCTGCAGTCGCCTAAGCTTTCCTAAGCAGGCGCTTTAGACCACTGAGCCATCCTGCCGGGCCCCTTCATTGTTATTTCTTATTAAAACTTATTTTAAAAAAGGCTCATGTCCATGTCTTCCACGATTGCCAGTTCTGCTAATAACCCATTACTATTATGGACTATTGAACTATACAAACAACTACTTTCTCTTAGTTCAATGAGAAGAAATATTTGTACTAATAGTGTTTGGAAAAGTTATCATATTTTCATCTTATACTCTGAACAACTACTTTCAAGACATCAATATGCATTGTATTAATTATTGTGGCTGTCTTACTAAAGCGTTTTGAAACTATTGTTGTTATTTCATTCTTATTAAAATTGATAAAATTTTAAAAATGAAAGTCTCCAAAAATAAAAATAAATTTTAAAAAGTAAAAATACCACAACTTTTTTATCTGTTCCTCAGTTGATGGGCATTTCAGTTGTTTCCAAGATTTAGCTGTGACAAAATGCACTGCTATACACATGGGTGCACATGTATCACACTGGTGAGATGTTTTAAGTTGTTATGAAAAAATACTCTGGAAGGGAAATAGCTGGGTTGGTTGCATGTGTAAATATGATATTGTTTCCCTAGTGTAATAACCTCAAAGAGTAAATAATATATGAAATATGCAATAAATACTGTGAAAGAAAAAAAGCTGTTCAAAAGGAAAGAATAAGTGATATGAGGGGAAGGAGAGAAAAGAAGGGGAAAATATTTATACATATGGTAGCAAAGATATTTGTGCTACTAATTTCTATTAATTCATTAAAAAGAATAGTCCTTATTATAAGTGTTTTACCATTTTTTCCACAACCAGGGATTGAACTCAGTCCCTTGTGCTTGCCAGGCAAGCACTTATTCTACTGGTCTATTGCCCCAGTCCCTTTACCAATTTTATATGATTATATCTGGTAATCTGAACAACTACTCTCAAGATACAAATATGAATATAACAAGCACTGTTGAACTGTTATCATTTCCTTTTGATATACTGTATTATTTTAAGTGTTTAGTTACTGCTATACTCTATCTCTTTCAAGTAAATAGTTGGTTTACAAGAACACAAAAATGGCATTAAATGAGAGTAAGAGACTAGGAAAAATACCAAAGGATTGACAGGCTATAATTTTGCATGTGCTTAGAATTCTAAATTCCTGTGTAAAAATGTGTAACTGCTTTATCACATTCTATAGAGATTTATTAGAATATCAATGATTGATGGAAAATACAAAATCCAAATTAAGTCTAAGATGTTTGATACTCAGAAAGACAGTGATGTTAAGCTCAAGTACCTAAGTTATAGAGTAATAGTATCACAAAGCTTTTCTTCTGGAGGATTAAGAATATAAGTTTACAGACCAAAAATTATAGAAAAAAAGGCGCTACAAGGATAGCCAATATTTTGGCCCTAGACCTTCAAGGTCAGTGAGGACTCAGGACATAAGAGCACCCGTATTATAACATCCTATAACTAAGTGGATTCCCAAATTTTCTGTTCAAGGAGTTTATGGTGCTATGGAGGAAAGGGATTGAAGATATATAATGTGCCTAAGGCGAGTCACCTACAGAGAAAATATTCTCTCAGGTTTTTACAGGGAGCAAATTCGTCAAGCAATTGCTGTGACTCATCCTGATGACTGACACTGTCAACAGTTCTACAAATCACTGTACATGGTTTCAAAGCAAACCTTGAGAGGATTTGACTGACCTCTGGGAGCTACAAAAATTCCATATTTTGTTATACAGGTCTTGCTTTAACTTGTCCTTAACCACCCAGCAGATAAATTTAACCATGAGGCATAAAACATAAAGCTAGATTAGTATGCTAAGCTGTAAACGGCTTAAATCAACAGCTTCTGCTTCCAACATCACCAGTTTTGCCAATAACCCACAGCAATTACTGAATATTGGATTACGTATACAACTACTTTCTCTTAGCTCAACGAGAAGAAATTTTTGTACCAATAATGATGAGAAAAATTATCACACCTACGCCATGTGCTCTATATAACTAGTAGAAGGACAACAACATTCATTGTATCAAATATTGAAAATGTACTACTAACGTGTTTTGAAACTGTCACTTTGTTATTTCTTATTAAAGGCAATTAAATAAATAAATAAATAAATAAATAAATAAATAAATAAATAAATAAATAAAAAGAAAGGGCTTCTGTATGGAAATATAGTGTAGAACAAAAAAGTATAGGAGTTACAAGTGGAAGATGGGGAGTTCTATGAACTGCACTATTTTGCTTGTATCTTTCCTTTACTTTTCTTTTCCTTTTTCTGTGTTCTTCCTGTCCTATCCAGCTCTTAACATTTCTATGCCATGACTTTCTACCCTTTCTGTATTATACCATTAAAACCTAGAAAGACAGATTCACCTCCAAGAAATAAAGTCCCCAACATCGTGTGTTATAGGCCCCTCAATTAGACTCCTATCTTCCTGCTAGTTATAAAGTTAATTGGTTCATTGACCAGAAATTCCACTAATCCCACCGGGAGTCAGCTCCCAGTGAGCTTTTTGGTACCACTTGAGCATGAGTGAACAAAGACCAATTGTAATTGAAAGACTTGAAGGTAAGATAATTAAAAATAAAACTAAAACAGAATATAACCAATGGCATAGGTAGTGTCGTAAAATCAATAAATAAGGATAGATACTAATGACAAAAAATACATTCAATGTTTGTAAATTAAAATATAACAAAGACTGAAGATCAAACATACTGCTATACTAACACAAGTGAATGTCTCTGAAAACAAAAGTATGAAAAATAATAAATATGTTCATTTTGGGGATCAATCTGGAAGATTCAAAATCTGGTAGCTACATAGTTTCATTACCCTCACACCTTAAAACTAATGAACTGAACCAAAACAGATGAGGTTCCAATTTCTCAGGGTACTTAAGCTAATGGACGAAATAAAACCATACACCTGGCATAATAGTAACCTCCAAAATCTTCCATAAAGTTATACCAAGGCAGATATCAAGCCACTTCAGAGGAAGGGAATCAGGAGAGCCTTCATAATCTTTGTCAGTCACCTGGATGTAAAAGAGTAAGCATGTTTCCTTCCAGCTTCTCAAGAAAAAATTACCTTCAACCCGTTATAGTCTGATTCACATGTCAATAATTTAGAGGTAGAATAAAGATTCTATCAGAAATAAAATGGTTCAAATTAATTTCTCCTTCAGAGGCAATTATAGAGAATATATATTATAAAACACAGTTTTTAAAGGAGAGCATATAGGAAACCAAAGATTTGCTGCTGTAAATTTACAAAGAAGTTCTAGCCATGCACTGCATCTGGAGAGCAGTGTTCAATATTAAGGCATGAGATGAGGGTGAGGGAGAGGGTAGTTTTGAGCAAAATTACTAGTGAAGCTATAGATTATCTGATATCAAAAGAATACTTGCAGGAAATAATTACCAGCCATTTGGTAAATCTATTGGACAATTGTGTAAGAGTTATTGCTGGTTACATATAAAACTTAGAACAACAAAAAGCAATTATGAACTTCAATACAAACTAAATGTAATAGACTACTGAGATAACAGTTTATTCTTTGCCATAATTATGTCATTAGTTCTATAATCATACTGCTAACAGGGACTGGTGATTTACCCAAAAGTATTTAAAAGTCAATCTTGAAACTATGAATAATGTAAATAAAGAAGACCTCTATAAATACAAGAAATCAAAGGTTTTTTTTTTTTTTTTCAAAATAAGTAGTAATAGATTCAACCCAGCAATCAGGCCCAGCACATGAGTGAGTCTGTTCTGGGCCTGCAATATCACTTAATCCAGCAATCAGGCCTGGCATGTGAGGTAGCTCTGGGCCCACTGGAAACTCATTTGATCCAGCAACCAAGCCCAGTATGTGAGTGAAACTTCATTCATCGTAAGACTAATAGGCATCAATGTGAAATAAAGAGTCTATAAAATGATATAAAAAGAATACGGGCATAAGTAATAGTAGAAAACTTCCCAAGTATGGGGAAACAATTTGACATTCAGGTAACCAAAGCTTATAGAACTCCAAATAACATCAACCCAACTAAAAACACACCCAGACATGTAATAGTCAAGATCCCAGAAATTTGACACAGGAAAAGTATACAAAAAGCCACTGGAAAAAAGAAGCATCACATTTAGAGGAAAACCCATTAGAATACCAGCAGATTTCTTTTTATATATCATTAAGTCAAGTAGAGCATGGAGCAAAGTACTTCAAGTCTTGTGAGAAAGCAAATTCCAGCCCAGATTGCTATACCCTGCAAAACTCTCTTTCAAGTTCATTGGAGAAGTGAAACACTTCCAGGACGAAGAACAACTAAAGAATTTCATGATGACAAAGCCAACACTGAACAGTTTACTGTAAGATATTCTAGAGAGGGATCAAAATGACCACAACTTACTGAAGGAGAATGGAAAAAACACACCAAATAGGGCAAACAATTAAACACAGGAGAAAAAGAGGCATACAAAAGCAGTCTTTCAATTATTCTTATGTATACAACAGCAGAATATGTTCATCAGCGTATTCTGCAAATGGAATTCTCCTGCACCCTATGGGTCATGATTCTGTCTGGGTCTACAGGGTGGATATCAAAGAAATAGCACTAGTTCAGTCCCACCAATGAAACCTGGCCACCAGTAAGTATCATGGACACTCTGTGTGTCCACGACATACTAGAACTCTGTGCCATCTCCTATCCTCAAGAAATTCTGGTCATATATTTGTCATTCCAGTATTTATGTTATATTTTATTCTTAGTAATTCTTTCCCACCATGGAAACATTTTCTTAGTTGATAATCTTTGTACATATTAACCTATTCAAATACTACATGAGTAATCTGAATTGATTTTAGATTCATACATATGATACTCAACATTCTGGCTTCTAAATTGGACTCATGATTTGGTTTGAATTTTTGAATATTGTTGTGAAATATTTAATTCAATTTAATTATTTTTGTGAGTATTATCTAATTATACTTTTTGTTTTATGATTCATACCCTCTCTTTGATTTTGCAATCTACTTATAAGACATGGTATGATATTTTCTCCTAGTATTAGAAATGTTAAAAAGAAAAAAAAATACATATTTGTATACACAAAAGAGTTAGGATAGATACACAGCTACTTTGTGTTAGTTCACTGACAAAATTTGTGCTAATATTGTTAAGACAAGATATCTGGTTTGCATCTTCTCATCTCAATAACTACTATAAAGACAACAATATGCAAGGTATTTTTTTTTTTTGAGACAGGGTCTTGCTATGCAGTTGAGGCTGGCCTTGAGCTCACTTTTGTAGCCCAGGCTGGTCTCGAACTCGCACCGATCCTCCTGCCTCAGCCTCCCTAGTGCTGGGATTACAGGCGTGAGCCACCACACCCGGCTTGCAAGGTATTATTTATTGCAGCCATCCTACTAACTTGTTTTGAAACTGTTTTCTTGCTATTTTATCTTTTTTCTCATTAAAATGAATAAAAATTTTAAAATAAGACAAATTTAATAAGGAAAGTATAATATTTATACAAAATAGATATCATTATTTGTATATATTTCTAGGGAAATGAATACAGCTTAAGACCACAGTGTTGAGTGACTAACTCAGACATGCAAACATAAATATCACATAGTTTATCTTATATGCAAAATTCAGCATATATAAAGTACAAGACAAAAGACAAATAACTGGAAAAAAGAGAGATGGGAAAGTAATAGTATTGAATTCCAGTGTGGACAATGTAAAAGTGTGCCTGTATGTAGTACAGTTGTCTTACATGTTTTATATGTATTTTAGCCTATTAGTTTAGATTCTAATATGCACACATGTAATCTGTATATATGATAATTAAATTTACTAGATTTTATAAATAAATGAATCTGATGTTAGAAAAATAAAAGGTATGTAGGGAAACAAATTCAAATAATTATGAAGTGTTACATTCATTACATTATGTTTGTTGAATATAATTATAACGTACTGAAAATGTATACTAAGAAAAGTAAACAACTCATAGCATGAAACAAACATTGCAAAAGCAAAAAATAGCAGAACAAGATTAAGATATAAAAATAAACGGCACAATTCATAGCTAAAAGGTAAATAAGATTAAAACTATTATATGAAGGAGGGGGAATAAGGTATAGATGATTATGAACGTAACACTTTTAATGCAATTTGATATTCTAAAAATATGTATTTATACCACATTATTTTTTAATTTAATATTAAATAAGCCAAGTGTGATGGTGCACTCCTAGACAGAAGGTTTGCTGAGTTGGAGACAAGTCTGGGCTACAAAAGGGAGCTCAATGCCAGACTGAACTGCATTCAAAAAGACAAAAAAAAAAAAAAAGAAAAAAAAATTAAATAATAAGATGGTTGGATGCCCTAAGAAGGGAATACAATTGAAGTGGAACAATGGATGTAATCAAAAACACAATTAAAAGAAGACATTTTATACTTAAAATATAGAGAACAAGTCAAAATTTTTAACTGAAATTCAGCACTTTTAAGAACATTATGGTAATTTTAAAATTAAAATATTTTTAAGGGCTAGCGGTATAGCTCAGCTTGCTTAGGGAAGTGCAGGGACCAGGGTTTGGTTCCCAGCTCTGTCTGCCAAGCTGGCCCTGCTCTTAGGCACTTTGAGCCAGTGATGGAGTCTGAACGTCATAGTGTGTGCATATAATTCGAGTGCTTGGGAGGCAGGACAAAGGAGGGCCACTATGAGTCTGAGTTGTGTAGTGAGACTCTGAAAAAAAAGTATAATATGTTTCAGTCTTCAGGCCAAAACAGAAACAACAAAAAAAACTTTATAGATCTTCACAAAGGAGGTTTATACATGTCAAAGAATGTAGCTTGGTAATTTAACATGGAAACAAACTTGTATTGTGTCAAAGCAAACTGATACATGCTCCCTCAGACTTTCAAGTGTCCAGAGCTAAAATATATGCTGTGCAGCATGTAAAAAGAAAATACTTGAATACATCACGTGACCTTGTGACCACTCAGTATTAACTCAAACAGAGTAAATAGATAATAGGTAACAATAAAGCTCCGCTACTTCACAGTGCTGCAATCACCAACAAAAAGAGAAATTAATTATAAAATTTGGAGAAGTGGCTTCCCTTAAATGAATCTTACCAAAAGTGAAATAAAAGGGAAAGAATATGAAGATACATTTATGGCCTTTTCCTGAGACATCAGGATGGAATTGAGAAGCACAGAGTGTCATTATGACATTTTAGTAATGGGAAAAAAGGCCTGTGGTTAGAGTAAGAAGTCCCCAGGGAAATATTTTCTGGATTCCAAATAAAATCGATGTGCAACTTCTTTTAAGCAAAGTAAAAAAGAAAACAAATTGTTAGATGTTGAATAGTTTCTTTCTATTCTTTTTCTTCTTAAACAATGTGAATTGTTTATTAACATAGAAGTGCATTAAAAAGCAAAATTACACTAATACAAACAAGAATATACTTGGAAAAACTGAGATATAGTCCACTATAAAAAAAAGTTACTTACTAAAAGATACCTGGGATAGTAAAAACAATTCTGAGAAGCAGAGGCAAGGCTAAGGGCATTATAATCTCTGACTGCAAATTGTACTACAAAGCTGTGTAATGAATATCGCATGTTACTGCAGAAGCACTGAGACTCAGTGGAACAGATTAGAAGGTGCAGAAACAACTCGAAGCATTTTCAGTCAACTTAACTTTGATAAAGGTGCCAAACACCTTTACTGTAAGAAAGGTAGTCTCTTTAATAAATAATTCTGGAAAACTGGCTGTCCACATCTCAAAGACTAAGATAGATTCATGTCTATCACCATGCACTAGGCGAAAAATCAAAATAGATCAAAGTTCTAAATATCCAAACAGAAACAATCTGATGGAAAATAGGTTAGAACTCTTGAAGATGTAGGCATAGGCAAAGACTTTATGAGCAAAACCCTGGTCACACAGGGAATAATACAAAGAATCAACACTTGGTGTCCCATCTTATTGAAGAACTTATGCACAGCAAAGACACAATCAACAGAGTAAAGACAATGCACAGTGTGAGAAAAAAAAGCTCCTAGCTGTTTGTAAAGTGGCTAATATCTATAATATAGAAAGATCTGAAAAGAAAATAAGACTTCCCTCCAGCTTAAAGACCCAATACAAGAATGGGCATCTGAAAGGAACAGATAGATCTCAGATGAAGAAACTACAAATACATTTTTTTTTTTTTTTTTTTTTTTTTTTTGTGGGACCAGGGTTCAAACTCACGACCTTGCACTTGCCCAGCAGGCACTTGTGCCTCGGAGCCATATCCCCAGCTCCTACAAATACATTTTAAAAAGTTCAGCATTAGCCGGGCGTGGTGGCTCACGCCTGTAATCCCAGCACTTGGGAGGCTGAGGCAGGAGGATCAGTGCGAGTTCGAGACCAGCCTGGGCTACAAAAGTGAGCTCAAGGTTAGCCTGAACTGCATAGCGAGACCCTGTCTCAAAAAGACAAAAAAAAAAAAAAAAAAAAAGTTCAGCATTACTGCCCAATAGACAGATGCAAGTTAAAACAACACTGAGATTCTATCTGACTTCTGAAAATGTGACTACCATCAAGAAATCAGCCAATAACAAGGCTGAGATGTGAGGAAAATGGAATCTTTCTTCATTATTGGTTGGACTGTAAACTGCTTTAAAAATCTGAAACTAGAGGTTTCATATAAGCCAGTTTTTTCCCTTGTCATTTTGCCCTAAGATTTGAAGCCATCTACCAATGCGGTATATGCATATCCATGTTTATAGCACCAAAATTTGCAATAGCTAAATCTTGGAAACGGTTGAAATGTACATCTTGGATGGATGAAGAAGATATTGAGCTTTTTTATACAATGGAGCACTACTGTGCTATAATGAAGAATAAAGTTGAGGCATTTCTAGGTAAGTGGACGCACCTTGAGACAAAACTCTTAAGTGAAATAAAATTACTCACACATGTTTGAATATCGCATTGTTCATCTGGTGTAGGAAACAAAGTATAAGTAAGGACCAAAATATGTAATAGTTATTGGGAATGGAAATAAAATGCTCACATGAGAAGAGGAAGAGAGAGAAGAGAGAAAAAAAGAAGGAAGGATAAAGAAGTGAGACATTAGAAGAAAAATGGGAACAAACTTTTGCAAACAAGGAGTGAAAAGAGTTGAACAGAGGGGAGAAGATTTGGAAAATAAGAAGAACTGAAATATATCATGTGACTACCATCAAGAAACCAGCCAATAACAAGTGCTGGGATGTAAGGAAAATGGAATCTTTCTTCATTAAAGCAGACTGTAAACTGCTTTAAAAATCTGAAACTAGTGGTTCCATATAAGCCAGTTATTTCCCTTCTTATTTTGCCCAAAGAATTGAAGCCATTTGTACTAAAATAATACCTCCGTATGTCTAAAATGTATCAGTAAAATTAACCACAAAAATCAAATATTTAATAATGCAAACTTTAAAAATTATGGCCACTTATGAATCATTACTAGTTCTGAATATCCACACTGAGAACAGAGCATGTATATGCTTTCTGAAAACTTTGTATCATAGAAAAGACAGGCATTTAGCACTCAATCATTACTCAGCTATAAAAATAAGAGAAACTTGAGGCTTTGATAGCTACATGGATGCACCTAGCAGCCATGCTTACAAGTGAAATAAATCAGGCCCATATGTATAAGTATTTTATTATCTCTCTAGTGTAAAAACCTGAAAGAGTAAATAAAGTCTCCAAGGTATAACAGGTACTGTGAAGGAGAAAGAAACTGTTCAAGAGGAAGAATCAAGTGGGATGAGGGAAAGGAGAAAAGAAAGAAGAAAGGGAAAAATTTATACATACTACTCAAGATAGCTTGAATAATTGTACTGCTGATTTCTGCTGTTCGATTGAAAGGAGCATTTAATGATTATTTTTTTCTCTCTTCTTTTAATTTTTGGCCACTTTTACTTGCTCATATCTGACAATTTGAGGACAACAATGTGCAATGTAACAAATACTGTTGAATTCCTATCATTTTGTTGAGTAAAATTCTATATTGTTTCTAATGTTCTTTCACTGTTCTTTTTAAATTTTGTTTAAAAAATAAAGATGTTTTCACAGTGAAAAAAAATAAAATTAATTTAATCCTTAGTACTATTTTCTTCTGTTCAATTATGGATGAAAGTTATTTTTGAAGGTGGCAATTTTTGTTCTACATTTATTTACTCCCTTCACTACTGGTATAGGAACTGTGAAAACACACCATACACTTTCCAGTGATATCTAAGAGGTCAATTTGAAAACATGTGAAGTTTTCAAATACTTTATTCCACGTTTATTATTCTTGTTAGGAGGCTGATTGGCCATCCTAGTTATTCTTTTTCCTTAACATAAGAGCATGAATAAACCAAATAAGCTTTTTTTTTTTTTTTTTTTTTTTTTTTTTTTTTTGTCTTTTTGAGACAGGGTCTTGCTATGCAGTTGAGGCTGGTCCTGCGCTCACTTTTGTAGCCCAGGCTGCTCTCGAACTCGCACCAATCCTCCTGCCTCAGCCTCCCAAGTGCTGGGATTACAGGCGTGAGCCACCACGCCCGGCTTGAGCCACCATGCCCGGCTCAAATCAGCTTATCTGAAATTCAGATTATTGCCTGTGGCCAGACCACCCTCAGTGAGCCTGATCTGAAATTCAGATTATTTTGTGAAGATTATATACTTCTCAATGCTGATACAAGAATTAGATAATACATACCTGATGTTAGGTAGGGAAACCTTACATATTATTTAATCCTTATAATAATGTGTAAGAATACCATTCCCATTTTGTAGATGAAGAAACTGAGCTTTAGAAAGATTAAGAAAGTTACTGCAAATAATACAGGGTGTCAGAGGTGAGGCTGACCTGTGAGATAAACTCCTGATTTGAGATTCTGGGCAATTTCTTCATGTCAGAGCTATGTACTTGAATATGAACTGGTACATAATGCTTTTTGTGGAGTGAGTCAAAGAAGAATTATTCAATTAAAGAATGAAACAGTTTTTAATAGCTGAATAGTGGCCACTATCTCAGCTTTCTTCTCAAATTCATCCCAGTCTAGACTGCTGATCTTTGACTTCATTATCTAGCTTCGGTGTTCTAATAAAACGCAGTCTAGATACCTTCAAATTAGCATGTTCATATCATCCTAAATATATTTGTATTTTAAAACCTACAGATGAAATGACTGACTTCATGACCTGGAAACAAAAGTCTTCCGGTAGTGAATGTAGTTCTCTTGAGAAATAGAAAAAATAGTCTAGACATTTATCCAAACTTTTTCCCAAATTTAAAAACTTGTAAGATTTTTTTTTGCAAGAATAGTATCTTCCTATTTCTTTTAAAATTTCCCTTATAAAAACAGAAGCAATAGAAATGGCCAAAGAAATACCTTGCATTTTTTTTTTTTTTTTTTTTTTTGTATTGCAGGCAGTTGAAGTTTGAGTTGTGCTGAAATGCAATACTAATGCTTGAGTTAGAAGCCTCCCCTAAGACACTACATGGACAATAGCCTGCTTACATTGTCACAGCAAGGCTCTTAGCTATTTGCAAAATGCTTGGGAGTATGAACTAGAAAAGCCTAGACAACTTGTAGAATCTACAAAACCATTCCAGTACATTGGAGCAATAGCTGGCTTTTATCTCAATTCATAATTCCTTCACAATTGAAGACTGTAAATATACTAAATTGAAGATATCTGGAACCTCAAGTATCAGAACATTGAAGCTAGGCTAGGAAACCAAAGACACCACTGCATGGTGTGATGAATTTGAGAAGAAAAGGGAGATAGGGGCCGCCATTCTGCTATTTAGAGATTCCATTCACTCTGAACAATTTATCTTTTATTTACTTCAGGTACCAGTTTATAGTCACAAAGATTTTCTCTTGCACACTTCCTATTCAACCAACTTTGCCAAACAAAGGAAAGAGGCATTACTCCCCCCGCCTTATTCAGTACAGTTGCTTTGTTCTCTGGATTTTGTATGTTAAAATCAGGAAAGAAAGCAAATAAGCTGGTTGGAACAAAGAACACTAGCTACTGTATCTTTTCGGGCAATCAGCGCTTGCCTCCAGTGTAGATCCTGGCTTTTCAAAGTCCTTAAAGAGTCTGACACCTCAACGTCTCTAGGATTAAAGCTGTTAATATTTACGTGTTCTCTGATTTACATAGGGACAGGAAGGAAAAATCTTTCTGGTGTAGTCCTTCAATCCCTTTAAGAGGAAAAGAATAATCTTTCCAAATCATCGTGATCAGCAGCAGACAAAAGAACTAAATAGGATTCATTTGTTTCAATTCTATACTCACATTTTAAATTTAAATTAAAAAGAGAAGTTAAAACTATTAATTATTAAATGAAACTATTAATTATTAAATGCCAGATGTCAATCAAATCACTGTGTACCTTTTGTTCATGTATGCCTGACTTCACACAGGAAAAGTGTGTGCATACATGTGTGTGTGTGTGTGTTTCTAGGAGGATCCACATGATAGCACCTTCACAGTCATTCTTTTGTGTCCAAGTGCTACTTGAAAACTTTCCTGTCTACCTTGTGCTGTAATCTGAGCCTGTACACCAGGGCTCCATAGAGTACCTTTTGTCAGTTGCCTCTCTCTGTGTATTTTGTGTGGTGAGTTTCTACTTTAGATCATTAAACAAACAAATCATCCAAATGACATATAACTCCAGTCTTCAGGTGATGAAAGAAAGGGCAAAGGCTGGGTTTTATGTTCATCCTGTATCAACCTCTAACACCTACTACAATGCCTGGTATTGGGTAAATATTTGTTGAAAAGAAGTTACATGCTAAGCAAAGGTAGAGATTTGAATATAGGTGGAAAATGTGGTAATATGTTTCAATTGTGGAGGTTGGACCCAGAATCTCTACTAAAAAAAAAAAAAAAAAAATGCTTTTGTGTTCATTCGATTGCTGTTCATGAAATTGCAGATCCGCTGATAGACAACTTAGTCACAGAGTGCAACCAGAAAGTGATCTTTTGTCCTTGTTTTCCATTAGGCTGAAACCAAAAACCACTGAGACTTTCCTGACAGATCCTGATCACAGAGATTTTGGAACAAAAGAGTTGTGGCACAGTGTCTTCCTGTGAGTCCTAAATCCCTGATATTTATCAAAGCTACATTTTCAAAATCTCTTCCATCCCCACCACCATTACCTCCTTTTAGTCCTAATCACACTATCATTCATCCAAAAAAGAAAATGAAAAATAAAACCTGAAAAGGAGCCCAGGCCTGCTAATCTATATAAAAGTCCTAAACAAAGCAAAAACAGTTAATACCATGTCTTATTAAATTGAACCCTCCTTTACTGGAGTGATAAAAGGTGATAAGATCTGCAGGCCTGAATCCATTCTATATAGCACTATTCGAGCTAATCCTCCCTGCAGTTCAGTGAACAAAGACTTCACCATGGGCAAAGCAGAGGTCCTAGTTTTTTCTTCCCTAACTCTCCTGTTCTTGCTGGTCAAAGCAAAAGCTATTAATCTAATACACTGCACTTGTATTCAAAGCCACAGCATCTTAAAGCAATTGGTGGTCCAGCCAACTAGCTATTTAAAAATATATACAGTTTTCTAGCTTTAGAATCTTCTTTCAGAGGAAGGGTAACCACAGAGAAAGTATCAGCACAAGCCAGGCTATTCTAAACCTGTGCTTAGTAGTAAATGTTACTAATAGTCTTTGAATTGTTTTAATACATTTAAATGTGAACATTCTCCCCAGCAAAAGTATCCCAATTATCATTAGCTTAATTGGCAGACTCTAAAACACTTCTGAATGACTGACAATAAACTAGTCTACTAGAATAAGGTAAAAAGTTTCCCTAATGTTGGAGTAGTAGCATGTACAAATGATTACAATTATGGAGCTGGCAAGATGGTTCAGTTGTCTAAAGCACCTGCTTATGAAAGCTTAGGCAACTGTAGGGACCGTGGTTTGATCCCCAGCACCATACGCTGCTTTAGCCCCACCCCCAAGGCAGGCTGAGCTAGCCATAATGACATAGATATAAAAATACAAATATAATAGTTGTGTGAGTTACTACACAGGAAAATGTCAAGAGTTTCTCAAAACTATATTTTAATTATTATTATTTTTTATCTTTTTGAGACCAGTTTCATGATGCAGTTCAGACTAGCCTTGAACTCAGTTTGCAGCTCTAAGTAACCTCCAGCTTTCAGCCACCCTTCTGCTTCAGCCTCGCAAGTGCTTGGGTTTCAGTATGCACTGCCACGCTCAGCTGAAATGCACATCTTATAATGAAGTAATTCGCTGTGTTAGCTTTTCTAACATCTGTTTCAAATTTGTTGGTAATGACCCACTACCTGAGTCCTTTGATTAAGTATAATAAAACATAAGACATTTCATAATTAGTAAACATTGTGATGTCCTGAAGATAATATAGAGACAAGTAGTCAAATATACCAAATTAGGTAAAAAAAAAAGGGATGTCAAAGGCACTTTATATCCTTATTTTCATTGTAAGTGCTTATCAAATATTAACTTAATTTTATGATGCATATAAAATTCAATTATGAGTTCTTAATAACTGAAGAATAAAAATGGCATAGAAATAGAATAAAACAAATTAAATTCTACCCATTAGTTAATGAAAGATGATATGATAGAGACAGTTTTTGGATTTTTTAAATTTCTCTTAAACTTCATATATCTGTTTGTGTTATGGCCGGCTCAGCCTGCCCTGGGGTGGGGGTGCGTAGCATGTGGTGCCAGGGATCAAGGAGCGGTCACAGTGCTGGCCTTAAGTTTCCTCCACAGGTGCTTTAGACCACTGAGCCATCTCACTGGCCCAGTTTTTGAATATTTTTGATAAAAATGTTTGAGGGAAATTAAACATTTACTGGCAAAAGAAAGAAAGGAAGAAAGAAAGAAAGAAAGTAGATTGGAACAAGATCAGATGCAGATGTATTCAAAAAAGAGATGGAAAAAATAAGAGAGAGAAGAACTCATTATAGTCTACTGCTTAAGAATAAATCTGTAAAGAATTTTTAAAAATGTGTTTAGTACAGAGTCTATAGGGATTCACCACACAGATCTGACTCAGTTCTCCTGTTTTCAGCCTCCCAAGCATTGGTATTACAGGGGCACGCCACCACACCCAGGCACTTTTGCCATCTCAGCGTGCCTAGAGGGCAGGGCCAGCACAGCTCACCAGGGCTCAAACTCAGGTCTCCACGCCTGCCTAAGCAGACGTTTTTGACTGCTGAGCTATCTGGCAGACCCAAAGTCATAAGGAATTTAAAATGGAATCATGACAGAATTTAAAAGAAAAATCTAAAAAAAAAAAAAAAAAAAAAAAAAAAAAAAAAAAAAAAAAAAAAAAAAAAAAAAAAAAAAAAAAAAAAAAAAAAAAAAAAAAAAAAAAAAAAAAAAAAAAAAAAAAAAAAAAAAAAAAAAAAAAAAAAAAAAAAAAAAAAAAAAAAAAAAAAAAAAAAAAAAAAAAAAAAAAAAAAAAAAAAAAAAAAAAAAA